>JAMKCH010033861.1:0-62193 GCA_023653785.1 Ophioderma brevispina | reverse complement strand
TGAGCACAGGGATATAAATAAATAACTAAAATAAATAAATAAATAATAAATAAATAATGGATCGTAACTTCACCTGATTTGGCAGAAATTGTAAGCAGATAGTTCGCCAGTCCGTGAGTGGCGCTATTACTCTACATCATAGTCGTGCGTGGCGCTATTACGCTACGTCATGCCCGGTTTACGTCATGAATGCTTTTATGCATAATTAAAAGAGCTTATCGAAAATGGTGCGCTATCACCATCGAAATCGAATTGTCTATGGGCATTTGGTACACAGTGTCAGCCCGCTGATGCAAAAAGCATGCCGCCTTCTGCGGGCAAACCGTCCTGAAATGTCGTGAAAGGCCTCGCTCATTTTCCCGTATTGACGTCCCAAGTTGCAACGAGGAACATCGCGTCATTTTCCGGAAGACAGCCCAGATCAACGAGGAACATCGCGTCATTTTCCGACAAGACGTACCAGATGCAACGAGGGACATCGCGTCATTTTTCGCGAAGACGCCCAGATGCTGAGGGCCATGAGAGTCATTGGCGCGACAAAAATTTGTTGGACGGCCGAGATGCAACAAGAACATTTTCCGCCCGGTCCGCACGTTTTCGTTGGCTCTCATTGCATCTCGGGCGCGTTAGGGTTAATAACACAATGCGCGTACAGAAGAAACTTCCGAGAATGAGCGCATGATTACGGTAAGTCATGGTCTCGTGATCTCTCACAATTTTTGTTTTAGAAAGTACTCCGTTGTCGGGCTTCATTGTACTAGCCCTGTTTTCCTGTGTAACAAAATTAATCGGCCGATTGGGGTGGGCAATATTCCGCATGCCGTGTCATGTTACCCCGTGCGCCACCACGTGACCTTTGTTCGAGTCAACTAGGCTAGTACAGGCATTACGGGAACCTTTACGTCGTTTTTGACATTGGTCGTCGGCACGACGTAAAGGCCACTAAGGCTTGAAAAGCCGTAGGCAATCAAGCCTGTATAAAGTATTAGACTCCATGGACTGTCGACGCAGTGCTGCGTCGGAAGTCAATACACTAAGAAAAATAAGCCCAGAGCCCCTAATGGCCGCAGTATTTATCATGCATGCACCTACTTGTACTTGTTTATTTATCTCCTGCCATTCTGTTTCTTTCGTTGGGGTGAAAATAAATATTTTGCAGGAATTTTTGAGATATTCTGCGGGAATTCGTGCTACATGATTTGACTTATGGAATGTATTGTTAGACTAGAAATGAAGGGTGATTCGGAAATGGGCAATGCAAAAGATTGAAATGACTCGTCTTACCTGCCCAAATTTATATGACTCTGTTGTACTACGTTGGGCGTACGAGCTTACGTATGTAACGTACAGCCCGCGTACACTCATAGTGCCTTTACTTTAAAGTGATGAGTACTGCATAATACTAATATGCTATGCAATAGATGTCATGCCATTTGGTTTCTTATGAAACTTGATTGATAATTTGCAATTTCCTTACTGAGGACAGTGTAAAGGTCATGATCATGATATACTACATCGCACAACGATTGGCATCGGCAATACCGGATTTTGATGCAGATCAAGTGTTACGCATGCTCACACCATAACTCGCTCACTGCGACTTGTTCGAAATATTTACGGTTCGAAGGTATGTAGTCTATAATGGGCGGCCGAACACATGGCCTAATCCAAACATAATTTTGCTACATACCGAAATCGCTCCCTGACTGAATTCCCAGCTAAACGCCACATAATGTTGTAATTTTACTACCTACAATTGCACATTATCGTTTTCATATCTTGATTGATTCCGGTGAAAATTGTCACATTTCGGTGGTGTGATCACACAGACAAACACACTGTGACATGTGCGAGGTCTCTAAGCGTTTTCTATATTTAATTCGCTTTTGCTATCAGATTTGCTCTCTGTTGTTCCTGTAGAGCCCGCGCCAATATTCCGTGAAAGCACACTTCTTCATAGCGTGTAACACCTCACAATTTTCATTTATCTGTACTGTTATCAATGCTGATTTTGTTAATTGCAGATATGGAGGATCCAATTTTTAAAACATTTTGAATCTGTCACGTGGATCTGTGTTGACCGGGAAGAACAAAAATGGACTCTCACTGTGGCTGTCTGCCTGATCCCCGTAATGCATTTTCATGTTCATTCATCAACTCTCCGTAGTTTAAAGCTTCCGCGGGTGGGAAATATTTACCCGAGCTTCGACAGCTAAGGGACAGAATAACGGCCCATATGCAATGTTGCACCCACACCAGCTCTCTAGTCCGATGACGATCAGAGGGCATAGCATTATGGCAGATAGCATTGGATGGCGGAACAAATACGGTTGACGCAATCGTCCAATGGCGTTGCCTTGGTGTCACAAATTGCTGAACACGGTCACATTTCTTTCTTCGACTACAATTGGGACGATCCATTTGTGGCAAAAGGGTTGAGCAACAGCTTCGTAATATTTGAAATATCTTGTTGCTCCTTCAGAAATACCATTTGGTCTGGATACTTGTTCTAATGCTAAAATATCTAATTTATGCGTATTCATTTGCCTAACGATTATACATGCCTATATTGTGAATAGGCCGACATTGCCACGTTTACCTTGTCCATTTTCCCTATGCGCCACATAGTTCATCAATCCGACTGCCTTGTGGTCTGAAAAGGCATCTGTCATCTCACATTTCCCATTCACAACAAACATGAGGAGGACAACTCAGAAGGTAATTTTTGCTGAATTTGTAAATTGACACAACGGGATCGACTACAAAAGAAATTTCAGACAGGGCCGCATACACTCAGAATATATCCAGGGAATTCATTATGGTAAGAATACCAACCCTTTTCCGAACATCTACTTAGAACAAAAAACCAATGCGTCGCAAAAAAGTTGAACGCTGCCCGCCTGTTCTTGTGAAGCTAAAGTCCTTCATCTGTAGATATACGCGAAGCAATTATGCTATCTACAATTGAGTTTCTCGATGAACTGCGCCTGGGTAATATCATGAACTTACATAGCTCTGATTGGTTGAAAGCAGGAACGAATTTTCCAGTTGAGCGATGGCGCAACCAGGCCCGTGCCATTCCACACAAACGGCCCATAGATACATTGATTGAATGATTCGGAAAACGTGAATAGCGCCCTCATTATCGGAGATCACTATTTGTATTTATGATTACCTGCCAATCATTCCGTTAGCCAACCTGTTGGCAAAAGATCGTACTGAATGAACAAATAAAATAAACACGAATCCGGGGGCATCCACGTGTATTTAAACATAAAGAGTGATATTTACAGTTTACAACTAAATAAAACCTACGACAGCGTTCTTGTGGTAGTAACGACCTAGCAGACGGACGCCACTTTTTAATTCAGCGTGTACCGCCCCAAACTTTAGATCTCTATTGGCTTCCAATGCGCTCTGCTAGTTTTCCTCTCCCTAAATTTATAGATTCCCTGGCGCACATCATTCTGCCATCTTTCTTTCCGACAAGCGAGGTAGCAACCGCTTATGGCTAACTCTTTATGTGCTGCTTGTGTGCAGGTAAGTAGAGAAAGTTTTCATGCATATCCAAAAAGTTGCAACAACATGCATGGTATTTTGAAAACTGCACTTGGTGACTTGTCTTGCAGGCATTACTGCATGAAGCGTGATAATGTTGTAATAATGACTCTGGGCACCGCCATCACATGTAACTCGAACAAGTGGGGAGAATTGATGCTAATTAAGTACGTCCGTATGTACGTACGCTCGTACGCCCGTACGTGTTTTACAGAAGCCGTGCATAAGTTGCTTTATTCCGTTGTAATGATATTGGCAGGAGATGAGTGGGCCGTGAAACACAGTATCCCGTGTTTGTAATTTGGTCATAGGCTCATTTTCTCTGCTCATCTCAAATTTTTTGGATGGGCTCTTGAGAAACGAGGGGCTTCAGCGGTGATCGTCCAGCGCTTGTGCAGCCGAACTTTTGGCGGTGCTGTCGTCCAGCATAGTCAGTAGTTCAATGTCACGTGCATTGAGTCTGGTGCCTTTGCGGCGTGAAAGTGTTCTGCATTTCACGTACAGCCTCAAACTAGGCCCTTAGTACGGGTCTTGTGAGGACTCCCGCGGCCCAGACTCATCTATTTGGTGGTGTTTTCGCTGCTGTCGGCAGGTAGCTGACTGTCAGAAAGCAAGCGAGCCATCTCCGAGAAACAGCTAGCGCTGTCTTCGAAGGGGATAAGGATGAGCAAGAAGACGCGCAGGAGGGACAAGAGGGTCATGTCTGACCCTTCTAAACCTCCCACCATTTCTTCGGCTCAGGCTTCTTCCACCAAGCCCGCTTTCACTCCTTCACCTGTTGCGTGAAGGGCGTGAAGAGGCAGGCGACTTCTGGTCGGTTCGGGTCGATGGGCAAGCGCTAGGCTCGGCGTAACCGGAAAGGTCAGTTTTGAGGGTGCGGCGGCCGTGTGTCCACGACCTTGTTCGTCGTTGGATCATCACTGGTGGTCATACCGCCGGTGGGGCGGCGCTTGATGATTTTCGCCCGGGTTTTGAACAAGTATACTCCCGGGCGAGTGGGTTCAGAGCGTGTTTTCGTCGGGGTACCGACTAGAATTCACAGCTCTTCCCCCCATCTCTCCCTCAATACTCTAGGACACAGTGTATCGCTGTGTCCAGTGGAGACGGGTCCTTCTTGCCGAGGCGAAGGAGCTCCTGAGGAAATAGGCAATAATCCCGGTCTTCTCTCGACTTGGAGGACGCTATTTTGTGCGTTCCATTAAGCTTTTCGATCGCTAATGGTTCCGTTTGGGTGTTGGGGCGGGCATCAATGCCTGCCCTTCGGCCTGTAAACGGCTCCTCGGGTTTTTACCCGCGTGTTCTAGCTGTGGGAGCGTATCTCCGGCGACGGGGAGTGACCATCAGTGTATCCTCGATGATGGCTGATGCATTTGGCTACTCGAGATTCTACTATCACGGATACTGCGTTGGTGCTCGACACGGTATCCCGTCTGGGTTTCATTGCTAATCACAAGAAGCCCAACTTTGTTCCTTCTCAAGCTCCTCTGTTCCTGGGTGTGAAGTTGGATCTGGTTCACGGGCTGGCTTATCCATCTCCAGAGCGGGTGTTGAACACCCTGCAGTGGGTCACACTTCTGAGCGAGGGTGTTCCAGTAGCGCCGACGCAAGCTAGCTCAAGGTGTGGGGTTAGTGGCCAGCCTGATGGCCCTGGCTCCCGTATGGTCGTTTCCATATGCGAACAATACAATTCCATCTTCTAGCATTTTTAGGCCCAGTCGCCATCCTCTGTCTCACTCTTTTCCGATGACTCAGTTCATCAGGACAGCTCGCTTGGCGGAAGCACCGTCCCGGCCTGGAGGCGGGGAGGGAGTTTCCGGCTCATCCTTCGGTACATGTCTTGATGATTGACGCCTTGAAGGAGGGCTAGGGAGCTCACTTGGGAGACCTCCGGGTCTTCAGAGAGTGGTCTCCGAGCGAAGCTACCTATCACATCAACATGCTCGAGCTCTGGGCGGTGTTCCGTGCTCTTCAGAGTTTCGAACAACAGTTGATGGGCGGAGCAGGGTCATGTTCCAGTTGGTCAACTCCACGGTCGTGTTGAGCCTATGTCAACAAACAGGGTGGAACTGCATCCCTTGCTTTGTCTTCACACCTTCGACCTTATCTAGTGGTGTCGCAGCGGAGCATTTTGCTCAGAACGATCCACATCGCCGGGACATAGAACGTCCTAGCAAACAGCTCCTCACGGGGCAGGGGTCGCGAGACAGGACCGCCAGATTGGTCTCTGTCTCCACAGGCGGTTCGGAAGGTGTGCACTGGTTGTTCAACCTGTCAATAGCCCTGTTCGGCCTCGAGCGTCAACGGTATTTCCGGTTTATTGCTCTCACCAAGCGGACGACGGAGCGTTTTGCGCTAGATGCTCTGTCGATAAGCTGGCGAGCATGACCGCATACGTTTTTCCCGCGTACGATCCTCAGTCATTGGAAAGATCGAACGGGAGCGGTGCGACTTCTAGTCGCACCGTTCTGGCCAAAGTATCTGTGGTTCCGGCCGATGGTAGACCTGCTGATAGGTCATCCACGGCTTCTTCCTCAGATACCGGATATAATCCGGGTGCCAGGCGGGGGAGATAGTCCACTAATTCGGTGGCCGTTGTCAGGAGACGTTTGAAAAGGGCGAATTTTCAACGGGGTCTTGGTACCTTGCCGCTCGGGGGGTGGGGTAGAAGCACTCTTCATGGGTTCCTGCTACCGGTGGTGCAGTGAGAGAGGTGTCTCTCCCACTCGCCCCCCTATAGCGGCCATTGCTGACTTCCTTGCGTGAAGGTTCGGATTCTGGATTAGCTGTTACAGTCCGGAGTTATCGGTCCGCAATTCATATCTGGTATTGGAGATATTATATATTATCTATATAGATAATATAGTATATTTCAAAGCCGCCGTTCAAGCCGATGAAACAATGCGACTTTGAGAGGGAGATCTCTCTGAAGACGCTATTTCTTATTGCTATGGCTTCAGGGCGCCGCTGATCGAGCTTTACGCGCTGTTGCGTTGTAACTAGTTCTGGCGCGGGACTGCGCTTCCTGTACTTAAGCTGGCTGACTGGCCAAGACACGAACGCTATCTTTACAGCCAAACCCGATTTCTTCTTACCGAGAAGATGAAAAATGAGAATTGTCTCAGGAGATCGTGTGTTGTTCTTTGTCCGGTACGCAGGTTGCGCTACTATCTACAAAGAACGCAACCAATTCGGGAGCCACGGTTCAGCTTTTTCTGCTTTTCGCGGCGCATATAACGCGCCCAGCGAAAGCCACTCTGACACGATGAATTGTCTCTGCGATTGACATGCGAACGCCGCTGCAGAGGGCGGTCACGTGACTGCTCATTCTACACGACCGGTTGCGAGCTCAACAGTTCGCACGTGGTGTTTCGCAATAAGGAAATCATGGCGGCCGTCTGTTGGCAGGCTGTGACGTTTTTTCCTCAATCTTTTACGGGATATTCATAGTCAGGAACAAAGAGCTAGCGCCCATTTTGCTGGATCGGTTCTTGGTAATACACAGGCGAAATCCAGCAAACACTAGGTAAGTCTAATCGGTAGTAAACGTAACGGTTAGTCTGACTTAGGTGTGTTGCTGTGTACTATGTACACTATTTATGCAGTGTAAATTCGCGATCCCGATCGACTGTTTGGTATGTAGCATCCATTCGTTCGGGAATGGTGATTTTCACGCTGAACTGTTCGGTCCTTGACTCTTTGGCAAAATGTATTGCTCATTGTACCTCCGTCCAGTCTGTGCCAGTCTGGATGTTGATGCAATTTGTAATACATCAACATTGGAATTAAGGTAAGCAACTCATCGTAATAATATGTCTCAAAACAGAAGTGTTTTACATATTATATAGATGAGGTTTGCTTACCTGTCCAATGTTGATTCCTGTCCCAGGACCCGACCCCCTACAATGAGCAATCGGTTGATTTGGGGCGCCAAGGTTCTTAAAGAGGGCGAGGAGTCATAGGTGTTGCCAGTCGTCAAACCATGCCGTCATAGAGTTAGGGACCGGTCAGTTCTTTTAGTGTGGTAGTTTTTGGGGATTTCTTGCATCTGCCTTGAGGATGCAATTTGTAATACATCAACATTGGACAGGTAAGCAAACCTCATCTATATAATATGTAAAACACTTCTGTTTTGAGACAGTTTAAATGCTTAACATGTTTAAAAACAAAATAGATTTATTCTAAAATAGGTATAAACCATCACTAGAGTCTTAAGTATTTTTACGGCGCAGCATCAGATGAATATTTTGCGATGTGACGGTTCAAATTTAAAAACTCAAAGGAACTTACCGCACATGCCGCAGCATTATTGCCGCTGCCGGGGCGCGTGCGGTTGATCTTTCTGATGTAGTATCAGTAAAATTTGCATCAGATTGTAAATATGACACGACACTCCTTTCTTATGAAGCTGACCGTCTGCTGACGTGCTATAAAAATTATAACAGCCATTTTATAGTTATTCATTGTTATAATCATAAATATTGTGACTTAAAATATGTGTGAAATATGTGAAATGATACTTCTTTGCTATCTTATGAAGATAGTTTGGGTTTAATTGCCCATTGAGGGATGAATTCAGTATTCTGCCACCACATCCTTCAACATGCAGTTTATTCCGTTGAGGCTGCCGAATTCATAGGGTTGTGGCACAATACTAAATTCTTTCCCTGTCATCTCATCTTCTCTTTCTCTATGACCATCTCTCCCCTCCCTCTCTTTCTATATCCCTCAACTTTACCCCTTCCACAAGTTACGCTCATCCGTCACCCAAAGACCCTTACAAATTACATTTCCCCCAGCTGTCGCTCGTTCAAGTTCTTCCTGCCTTTTTATTTCCTTCTCTGCTTTTTGCCCGGTTTGTTTAGTTTACTACTATTCCCTTTTTCTTTATTTTTCCCTTGTCTGGCTTCCTCATCCTCTCTCTTCCCCCCTCACTCTAGGCCTATGTCTTTGTTCTTATTTCCCCCTCTCTCTCTCTCTCTCTCTCTCTCTCTCCCCCTTTTCTCTCTCTTTCAGTGACCATCTCTCCCTGGACTTCCCCTCAACATTTCCCCCTCTACAAATTACGTTTTCTCTCCCCCCTCTCTCTCTCTCGACCACGTCTTCAAGTTCATTGACAACATAAAAAAATCATACTTTTTCATCAAGATTTTGCTTAAATTACGTAAACCGCAATGACGACGTCTACATTATGATTTCTTGACTGCCGCCACTGCCACCGCCTGAACTCGCCATTGTTATTATATTAGCCTGGGTGGTCGAGCTTCACAATCAACAAAAAAGGTGCCACGATTTCGCGTATGCTTTACAGACAAACAAGATTTAATTGATCTCCCGGAAATACTTTACACAAGGAGGGTTTCACACTTAAGGAAAAAACTATGTTCTTTAAGTAAGAATGCCCTCTATAAACTTCAGCTGCTCCGTAATATTGGCCGCTATTCATATGGTGACGAATGTTATGACTAAGTTCATGATGAAAACAGTGAAACATCAGGGTACCGCTATATGGCATACGACACTGACAACGAGGTTGTTTTGCTGACTCAACCACCATTTGGGGACTACGATGACTACAGGGATGTATGTGGGGTTGAACCTTTTGGTGGTGTGCGAGGGTTCTTTCACGTTTGGATCGCTACTCTATGTGAACTAAAGGAGCTAAACACGATGAGAACCTAGTGGTAGCGCCGACCCTTATGCCGTCTCAAATTTGTCAATCCAAATCTAAGGACTTGAAGAAACTTCCGAGTCGTCAAACATAAAAATACGCCAAGTCGGCGGAAAACAGCAAGGCTGCGAGGAATGAAGAAACTTCGAAGATTAATCGCATGGGATTATAGTAAGTCTATGTATTTGTTTGTATGAAAAAAATGACACTCAAAATTCATTTACATGTATTCCAATGGATAAAAATCCAAGATGGAGGCGTATCTGCACCAATCGGAAGCGTCAGTCTCTAGGGAGATGCACCCCCAACTGCTAAATTTGTCGAGGTCGCTACCTTAACAAGACTTGACTTTAACATGCTGTCATTATGGTGGTCTTGTTAAGGCCCGAGCCTGCTACATTCATTTTTCGTGGAGGCGAGGGATAACGATAGATATGCAAACATTATGTAACCAGTACTTTAATCTACTTGGCATGCACAACAGAAATTAGTCATGTGAAAAACATGTTTTTGTCACTTACATGTACCCTCTATTCATATAATACTAATACCTACTACGTTTACATCTTATCGGAGTGCTAAAGGGTTTACTTTGCAGTGCGATCTTCAATGCTAGGAACAAGCAGACACCCTGCCGTTGGTGGCGACATTCAGCTCTATTTCAACTTGAGTAATTTTTTTGTGGCGTTGCTAGGTTCAATAATTCCTGGTAAAATCTATGAAATTCCACTTAACACCCTTAATGGGTGCAATTTAAGCCAGTTAACCTTGCTGTGTGGAGGTTAGTTATTGCGCTCTGTTCACTGACCATGCCAAAGAAATGTCACCATTGTGTTGACAAATCCTTGTCATTGTGTTCCCTGTTCACTCGTGCACGCCAAATTAAAGATTATCTTTGGCAAAACACACAGCCAGCTTTCAGTGAGCCCAATAGTTCAGTATAGTTGCCAGCTGGTGGTCACAAGTTTTGGAGCTCATCCTGTGCTTAAAAAGTGTGTTTAAGGACACATTTTTTACTATAACTTTGTTATTTCTAGTCCTAGTTAAGTAAGCAACCTCTCCTACTACTACAAATTATATATTCTTTCTTACCAACATCATTTGAATTTTGTTGATATTTTTTTTTTCTGATCGTTCCTATCAATGCTGTGTTGTGAAAAGCTTCAATTTGTGCAACAATTTCACAAGCTACACATGGCCATGTTTGGGTCATTAATTCTGTAATAACATGGTACGATCGATGATACCAACACATAACATTCGCTGTGTGTCCTACCTAGCACAGATACTGTAGTAGATGGATGAGCAAGTGTAATGTGATGGAAGTGGATGAACTATTAATGTGCAGGTGTGTTCTGAATGGAGGCTGTGCTTCGTCGCCTTTGAACCGGCAAAACTACATGAACGCAAGAGAAAATGGTCAGTAGCGATGGTTTCAGCATAATATCATACACCATCACGGCCCTAATTTCACATTTGACTGATTCTCGAAGTTATGCAACCGGATGAAAAAAAATGTTAATTTCGAACTACCCTCATATGCACGAAAAGGAAGAATTCACTTACATATGACCTTGCACATCATATGACCTTGACAGGAACACTAGGGCCAGAAGAAGAACATGTATTTTCAACAACTCAAGTGCAACTTTATGCCATGTATGTGGAGGTTTACAATACGGGATTGAGAAGGTATTTCTATGATGTGACCGATCTTATAACAGGTATCTAACCGATCGCTGTTTTAATTCAACACAGCTACTTTAGATTGAATATTGTGAGGTGTGTTGTTGTTGTCAGTATATAGAGTTTTACCATACACTTGGCATGGACACCACCAATGACCAATAATGCCTTAGGACAATAAACACAATCTCATTAATTTACCTGCATCCAGTTTCCTATACCCAGCTCTGTACATTATTATGTTTTCAGAATCTTCCATCCTATACCTTTGTACACAGCTTAATGTACACTAAAACATGCGCCAGAGACATTGACATTGAGGTTTTTGAGACCTGACATGAGGTTTTTTTATTTAAAAAAGACCATGACATGAGTTTTTTGGTGAGGCTGCCTGATTGGTTGAAGTTAGTAGTTTAGGGATGTTCCATTTCATTGGTGGGGAGGGGATCATGATTTTGGGTTTTGCTGTCTTCCTTCTGGTTACTCTAAGCCTGCTTCACTAGTTCGGGTTCAAGTCAGATTCTGAAAACCATATAATGATAATATGGGATGATTTTTTTCGAGGATACAAGAAGTTATCGGTGCTAGCTATGAGTTTTGAAAATATGGCACTCGTCGCTACGCGAACTCGCACCAATATTTTCAAAAACCTCATAGCTCAACCGATAAATTCTTGTATCCTACTCACATCATCCAATTTATATCAAAATCGCCTCCACGTTTGTAGCATGATTTGGTAAGACCTAGAATGCAGTATGCACACATCGACTGTCATTGAGCATTTCAGGCACTGCTCAGGGGGCATAAAAAGACAATTTTTGACGGATTCTGGGTGATGGTAGCCATCAAAAAAATTTCATACTCAAAAGATGGCGAACGCAACAAAACACAGTAATATAAGATAGATAGATCCTCAGATAATCTATGTCTCTTAACCCAAGAGGGGAAGAAAAGGCTTTTACATACTTGGTATTTTTTTTATTTTGAATGCAGCCTGAGATTGCACTGAGCACAGAGGATGCCAAGGCAGTGATAAGAATACAGCAGTATCAGATATGCTCCAGATGTATACTACGAGTAATTGGAGTAAAGACTCAATGGGCATATCGACAACCTGAAAAAGTGAGTACTGTACAATCTGCAAGTTGCATACCTTTCAGACCAGACTTACCAGATCCAATGTCTTTTCTTCAAATATTAATTAGTAGATAAATTAAGTTAGCTGGTGTAGTCAGCTAACATATGTTTTTGTCAGTTTCCTCTTCATTGTCGCAAACGCTGTCCTTTTCCGAGGAGGCACTCACATATGAAATGGTTATGGGTGTTAGGGTGGTGCTTATGAACCCAGTGGCTTCGTTGACAGTGGACATGCAAACAGAGGTGGTCTTTGGGCGAGAGCCAAATTGACCATAAAAAGTTTGTTGGGGTGACAAATATGCTATATTTTCCAAAGAGTGAAAATAGTAGTACTCCATGGGATCAAAGAGAGAAAGATGCTTGCTAAAGACATCGGTTACGCATATCGGCGAAGTAACTTATTTCTTGCGGCGTATTGTCTCATAATACCTTTCAATACTATGGAGTATGTCAAGTGCAAAAGTTCACATTTGATTGAAAATGAATAAAATGTCATCACAATTTCCTTTCTAAATATCAGTGACCATTGATGTACATCATGCTGCATTGACTCGAGCAATAATAGCACTGTTGATATCCAGTAAATCTGCTCGGTTTGCAGAGGATAAAGCACTTTTTCTAATCTGGAAGTACAGAGCCAGTGTTATACCCCCCAAAATTCCCCCGGAAAAAACAGATTCAGGTGCTCATCACCAGATGAAGATTGAGCTATTTTTTTCATGACGCAAAGCGACAAGATACTTGTCCTCTTTCACGAATAAATAAACCTTAGGCTTCTACTGTGCGTTCAATAACTTTGACTGTATATTCATCATTTTCCGAAAAGGAAACAAAGATGAACAAAAATCATGAAAGAAAGTTGTTTGGCAGACTGTGACCTAACACCTTTGTGTCAAAACAAAACTAACTTACAGTAACTTGCAGCATAACCCCATTTCTATTCAAATTTACACCGTGTTGTTAGCATATGTCGCAAGACCCCCTTCTTTTGTAATTTTTCCTAAAATCATGGTGGTAAATTGAATAGAAATGATAAGAATCCAGCAATAAGTTCTGGTTCTTGCTTGGTTTGCAAAAGGTGTTAGGTCACAGCTTACCAAGCAACATATCCACCATGAGTTTTGTTCACATTAATTTCTTTTTTCAATAAATGATCAAATATACAGTCAAAATTATTGAACTCACAGTAGAACCTCAAAGTTTAATTTAATCGCGAACGAGGCCAGCTCAATCCATTGATTCCATCCTTTGCTACTTAAAACAACATCATACAGAGCATGCCGGAATCAATGGCAATACCTCATTTGCGTACTTGGGGCTTTATGTGAAACGTCTACCCTAAACTGGGCGGGGATAACGAGTCTATAACGCCTGACATCTTTTCAGCTGCATGGACAGTAACAATGGCTCTGCAGTTCCAAATAGACAAAGGGGAATCTGAAGTGCTTTGTCCGCTGTATACCAGGTGGATTTACTTATCAATAACGCCACTATTTGCTTGAGTCAATGCAGCATAGTGTATGTCCCTTGGTCACTGATATTCAGAAAAGAAATTGAGATGGCATTTCATTCATTTTCATGAAAATGTACAACCTTTACAATTGCCATACCCAATAAATGGTAATTATAATATTTATTATTATTTATAGTGGGAAAATGGTTTACTTCTGTGAAGTATGTAATCAAAATGAACATTTTTTCCTTTGATCCCATGGCCAATAGTGCTCTCGAGCCCAGCTCCATTTAAAATACTACTAGTGCTAATTTTGGGCGTGGAGATGAAGTTATTATTCACAGGCTGAGATTGGGTAGGTGTGCCCTTAATCATCTTTTTTCTTATGGGAAGGCACCAAAATGGTTTTGTGATGTCTGTTGGGTTCCAGAGACAATAAATCACATTCTACTTTATTGTAGTAAATATGATGGGCAAAGGAAAGCCTTTTTTGATAAATTAGAGTTTAATGGTGCTAGTCCCTTAATCAGTGAGATTTTAGGAGGAAAATCACCTCCACTTGAGGCTGCTTGTCAATTTATTAGAGCCTGTGAGTGTGATATTAAAATTTAATTACGTGCTTGGCAGTCCTGGGCCTTAAAGGGATTAGCAGTGATATTGCGAGAGAAACAAAAAATGTGGAAATACGTTTGTTTTAACTTATAAATCAGGGATAAGTGTGTACAATTCCATATAACTGCTTTAATGTATAACAAACTACCAAATAGTGAAAAAATGAAGTATTTGAGGATCTTTGTCATACCGTCTCCCGCAAATAGACATACAGCGATGACGTTTCAAAATCTACAATAAACAGCTGATTGTGGTTTACACTAGCACAGAATAAACAAAGATCAATAATGTTTGTGTTTGAGGTCAAACTGTATTGATCATGGTGCACAATATCAATGGGAATTTTGATATGCACGTATAGAAATGAAAGATTCAGATAAAAAGTACTGCCTTGTCTTTAATGCATGGATTTCAAGCCAACCACTTAAGGTTATGTTTGCATATCCATACCAGTAACAAAAATACAAAAATATGAATTTTGATGTTTTTGATGTTTCGGATTAGCAAATCGCTGCTAATCCCTTTAAGTCCAGGGTTTTTTGTTTATTGCTGCCTCCAGTTTTGTTTTGTTTTTGGCTCCTTTTTTATGTTGTCCTTTTTATTGTGGGCCGCCAGCTATAGCTGGAGGACCATTTAGCAATCCGTTGTGCGTGTGTATGTGTGGATGTATGTGTGGATGTGTGTGTCACTAAAATGTTAAGTTTTTTTTTTAAATGACCTCAATTGAAAAGTTGAAGTTCAATTGGAACCAAACTTCTGTTTTTTTTTTTTTTTTTTTTTTGTGGTTTACACTAGCACAGAATAAACAAAGATCAATAATGTTTGTGTTTGAGGTCAAACTGTATTGATCATGGTGCACAATATCACACTTAAAATCTGGGATATTCACCGAGAAAGGCTTTTTTCATCTCAAGTGGGAATTTTGATATGCACGTATAGAAATGAAAGATTCAGATAAAAAGTACTGCCTTGTCTTTAATGCATGGATTTCAAGCCAACCACTTAAGGTTATGTTTGCATATCCATACCAGTAACAAAAATACAAAAATATGAATTTTGATGTTTTTGATGTTTCGGATTAGCAAATCGCTGCTAATCCCTTTAAGTCCAGGGTTTTTTGTTTATTGCTGCCTCCAGTTTTGTTTTGTTTTTGGCTCCTTTTTTATGTTGTCCTTTTTATTGTGGGCCGCCAGCTATAGCTGGAGGACCATTTAGCAATCCGTTGTGCGTGTGTATGTGTGGATGTATGTGTGGATGTGTGTGTCACTAAAATGTTAAGTTTTTTTTTTAAATGACCTCAATTGAAAAGTTGAAGTTCAATTGGAACCAAACTTCTGTCATAGGTGCACCATGGGATCCCTCATATGTTGATGAGGTCAAAGGTCATGTACTAAGGTCAAAGGTCATGGAGCGGCCCACAGCTTATATTCTTTGAATATAGCGAGCGCGAAAGCCGAGAACCGCGAAATTCTAGTTTGTTTTGATTTTTTTTCTTTTTTTCCTTTACTGTTGTGGCACAAAAACTCAGTTTGAGTATAGGTGCAAGTCAAACCAACCAACCAACCAACCTAGTGCTAAACGCATGGGCAGATTTCAGCCAAATTTAGTCAGAAGAACCACTGACCCATGCTGCATATTTTTGTGTTCACAGTTTGGGATCAGTGGTTCTCAAATATGATCCAGCCAGAGATGGGTACAACATCTGGCTGCTTCACTGAATTCTGCAAGGTCCTTGTCTGTGCATTGTTACTCCAACAGTGGGCAGACCAAGAGATGTTCCATTGTCTGTGGTGCTGTTCTACAACCACAGTAGTGTCCTGATCTGCTTCCAGTTAGCCCCACTTCTGCAAGGAAACCTTGGATCGGCTAATTCTGGTTCTCAATCTGTATTTGCATCTCCATTCATTCATGAGGAGTCAGCTCCAGGTGGGAGATGTTCACCAGGTTCAATACCAATAGATGTTACTTTGTTGATAGGAAGTCTTTTCTTTCCACAATGCGACTCTTTTAAACTCCTTACAGACTGATTCAAGAGGTTGGACTTTGCTAAAAAACTCTCTCTGGATTTAAAAGGCACTATCAGTGATTGTTAAATCCAAAAATCTAAACAATCAAAAATCTAAAAAATCAAAAATCATATTTTTGCATGTGTGTAACAAGTACTGGTACCCTAACATATCCTGCAAATGAAAAGGCCACAAGCGACCTAATAAGGACAAAATCGGATATATTAGTCGTTACTGTCTGTTCGGACACTTACAACACGTAATGAATGGAGAGTCATATCTTTGAACACTGCCGTTTTCTTCCTTTTCTGTCAATTTTTCAGTTGGAAAAAAGTAACTTATGATAATTCTACAGACTTCTCCTTCACTTTAAAGCTATTCCTGCAGATTTTAAATATTTTTACTCTTTCGGACAAATCGCTGATAGTGTCTTTAAGGCAGTTGGCAGCAGTTCTCTGTCTGGACATAGGGTGCTTCACATTGAATACTTAGCAGCTACGCTCTTGCATGCTCGCTACACTACGACGGATGTCTGCTGAACCTCTTTCTTTTTTAATAATTGACATAATTATTAAAATCAGTGGGTTTATATTTAGTTTATATTGTATTCAATTTATAAATTAACTACATTTTTGTGTTGTGTGATTATGTATAGCACTTAGATACTTTGTTGTAGTGCTTTATAAGTGACAATTATTATTATCATCAACGCTAACACGTTAGTGTTGTGTATTATCTTTCTTCCACAGACACTAACCCAAATTTTGTCTTCAGACGCCAAGGAAAGTGAAACAACAGATAAAGATGAAAGTAAACTAGATTCAGATGCAAAGACTGAGGTTACCAAAAAATCAGAAGATGTTGTCGGAAAACCTCCCAGTCCAAAAAGTGACCAAACAGCATCAGCTGACGGCGAGAAACCTGGGCTGTCACTTGATGTGCATGAAACCAAAGATGTAAAAGAGGAGGTGGAGCAAAGTACCTCAGGAGTAGAAAGAACTGAGACTGTGTCCCCAGAAGACAAAGAAGATGCCACAGACATCAGTGATAAGTCACTGTGTGGGTTGTGCCTTGGAATTCTGCAAGGTTTATGTGAGGATGATTGTGCACAAAGGGTGAGTACTGTTTTCTTTATTTGTATGCAAATTCATGCATTAAGTATCAAAGCCAACCTGGTAAATAAATTGAAGTTGGGATTTTGGCCCAAAATGTGTTAAAATCACGGTTTGGGGAAAATACTCATATCTTGAGTTGCAGGTATTTTCATGATACCTGCAGTGAGAAATTGTTTTAAGAACACACCTACTTTCATAATAGACAAAGAAAATGAAAATAGAATGTAGGGTTTGTTAGGAAAAAAATCAAAACCTTAAACCCTGTATTTTGTGTTTTTTTGTATCGAAGAACTGAAACCTCTTGAAATGTAAAGCAAAGACACCTAATCGATTGGTTTTCATTTGTTTTATTGTGACCACCTGTTGACATGAATGATTTTTAGACCTATTTCTTTTCAGAGCTACCTATGAAACCATCCTTAAGAAAACCAAGTGGTACTTCTTAAAGATCTGTATCTGTCAGCTACTGTACAATCGCCTGGTGTGGCTGTCCCGTACAGGTAACGCTGGAAGTCTGATTTATATGTTTATTCCAAGAAAGGTCAGATGACAACTCCACTCCTAAATAAGGGTAGTGTTTCACCTCTTCTAGTAGTGTCTTCCATATGATAACGATTAATGAGTGGGTTTCTTTTGTGAGTCATCCTCATTGAGAAACATTTTTTGTGATTAAAGCCCATCTGCCAGGTGTTTTCCCATTTGCAAAGTTTATCAACATCATCCTGGAGGATCTTTGCATCACTGACTGTTTTTATTTCTCTATAAACTATGCAGTCGTCTGCAAAAAGTCTAACACTGGAGGAGAGGTCATCTGGCAAGTCAATTGATATAGATAAAACAGCCTCGGGTCACAACACCGTCCCCCTGAGAACGCTGGACTTACGAGACTCCAAGAGATGATTTCTCATCAAACTACAACCTTTGATGACGTTTGGTGAGGAAGAGTCGATCCAGGAGTCAATATTGTTGCAAATTCCAAACCTGATGATCAGTAGTTGGTCAAGGAGTCTACGATGGGGACGGTGTCAAACGCCTTGCTGAAATCCATTTATGCTGAGATCGGCTTGGATACGTTATCCAGAATAATATTGAGATTGTTGGTCAGAGCCGCAAGCTGCGTTTCACATGAAGTCCTTTTCTAAAGCGTGTTGTTGGTCAGCTAGATTCACTGTTTCCAAAGTGGCCCATGATGTGTGTATGGATAATGTGTTCTAAAGTTGCAAATGATAGAAGTGAGTCGGAACTGGGCGATAATTTGCCAGTTGAGCGATTGCTTTTTTTTAAAACCTGGGAGTGATGTTAGCCTTTCAACCAGTCTACAGGAAGAGTTCCAGTGGAGATTGATTTTTGGAAAAGCTTTTGGAGAAAAGATCGGTGCAATCACTTTTTGAAACACGCTTTCAAAACAAGAGCAGTAATGTTGTCAGGCCCGGCTGCATTATTCGGATTAAAATCATGAGTAATTTTCCAATCCCATCGGTGTTGATTTCAAGATCGTGAATATCCGGAATACTACTTTGTCCAAGATCCGGGAAATCTGTGTTAAAGAGTAAAGACGGAACAGAATTGAGGTTCAGGGCTCTGCTTTTTTCCTCTGGCTCCAGCTAAGATACTACCAGCGACTATGCAGGGAGAACTCCAGACACTTCTGTCTTTTTGGATTAACAAATTCCAGAAGGGCTTAGGATTTATCAGATTTTAACTGGCTCCAACGACATCTCTAATGTAGACCTTCCTAGCTTCCTGATTTCCGGTCAATCTGTCTACGAGCTTTCCTGAATTTGGACCAACAATCTGCAGTGCTGCTCTTTTTGGCTCTATTATAAAGATGCTTTTTTCTATTCACATCTCTTTTGATGGAGCTGTTGATCCATGGATATGTGAAATGGCTGGAGGACATTTTTGTTGGAATATGATTTTCCATGGAATTGAGAAGAGCATTCTTAAATGAAGAAAACAAACTATCAATGGAATTGTTGATGACAATATCGTCAGTCAGTTCAGAGTTAAGTTTATTCATGTCGGCTTGACACCGTGAAATCTCCTTTATTATAAAGAAACATTTTGCATCTCGGTGGTCTGGTATTTTTGGTTTCAGTACTGCACCTACAACGACCATTGGTAAGACAAAGGTCGAGGATGTTGTTAAGATGGGTAGGTTTATCCACCACTTGGTGAAGATTATGGTCGTTAAAAAACATCAATTAAGTACTTGATGACAGCCGGGTAGGCACCTCCTGGTCTGAAGGATACGGTTCCCAATCCACATCTGGGAGATTGAGATTGCCAAGCAGCCATATATTAGCATTTGGAGGGATCTTGGATAAGGAGGCATCTAGCTCCTTTGCATAATCAACCTCTAAGAGGGCGTCTATAATAAGCCCCGATGTAAACTGGAGACAAACCGGTGACATTGATAGAAATCCACTCAATTTCACAGTCAGTATTCAGGTGGGATTCATTTGATACAACAAGGCAGTTTTAATGGCAATGAAGACACCGCCGCTCCTTTTTTTACAGATCAGTCTGTCACGTCGAAAAACATTGTAGTTAGGTGGGAATATTTCACCTGTCTCAATAGAATTATTCAGAAAAGACTATAGACCACATCAGGGTCTTCTGTAGCAAACAGGTTTCAAAGTTTGGGAGCTTCGCTTTAACACTCTTAGCGTGTTTCTATTGAAAAGACGGTATTTATCCAGATAAAAATTTATCCGGTTGATACTGAGATAACAAAAGTGCGAAGTTTCTATTGAGCAGCTTTTTTCCGAAAAAGCTACCGGCCGTCACGGATTGTGATTTTACCAGCAAAGGGCATTCTGCACAGGTCAACTGCGTTGTATTGTGGGCTGTGACCTCGCCAAACTGTCAGATCAAAGTTGGCGGGAAGAGCGAATGTCCTTAGTCTAATGCAATGCCAATTTTAAGTTTTTATTCATCGGTAACTGATTCTTCTGCAAGCCCAGCCACACATTGTAATAGGCAGAAAGATCAGGAGGTATATTACAGAGACATGTAATCGCGCACCAAAAGTAAGACGGCGACGGAGAATCGTGAGGTTGACAAATGTGTTGCCAGGACCATGGTTACTAATGTCAACATCGCTGCACATACTGGGGCGGGGGTCAATTACTGCGATCACGTGGCATCAATTTCCGGTCTTTAGTCAGGTTATGTGCACTCTATTGGAATGCTGTGTGTTTTCTATTGGCAGTTAACTCGGAATAATTTTCTCTGGCATTTCCTTTGGAAATAAGGATAAATACCGGTGGAAGCTTTCGTCGGTATAAGCAAGAAAATGCAGTAGGACGGCTGGTTTCTATTGAGCCAATTAATCCCTTTTCTGTTTAAACCGGAAAATTGGTCCCATGAACACACCTTCTTGACAATTTGAATTGATAATTTTTTTTTTTTTGTCAACTGGTAGTACGCTGACGCCGACTCGGTCTCTGAGATTATTTTTTGTTCTCAGATTTTGGTTCTATTTTGCTGGTTTGGACTTGATGCATGGGTTGGAGCACCATTGGTTAATCCAGCCTGCACACTAATCAAAATATGCATAGAAGAAATGTTCACTTCGGATAAATTGTCAGCTATTACTTAAATTGTCACTATCGAGAGATGCTATAACTGTTCGTACTTCAAATCCCCATAGACTTTCAAGAAAGTTTGTTGCAAAATTAGGTAGCCATATTGTAGGCACAACCAGAATACGAGGGTGTTATTGATATCTTTTTAAACTGTTCCATCATATCAACAATCAACATGGAATCAGTTATCGCAGCAATCACATTCAATGCTTTCTGGCCCCACTTTGCTGCTTTTTGACACAGCTTGCAAGATATTTCAAGATCTATGTCCTGGATTAACTCTATTCTCCGGCCAGGAGAGCACTAAGGCAAATTTTGGATATGTTTCTTTTTGTCATATTTTTTTTTTATCACAAGCTGGTTCAGGAACTTTTGGTCTAGTCATACATGAAGAACAATGGAACGAACCTCACCGGGTTTACATCGATATTCATATTGTTGTTGGCATTGCCATTGGCGTAGTCCAATGCTTGGCAATAAATGATTGAGTAGGGAGAAGATATCTTTCTGGAGCAGTGAGGATCCTCCGTACAGGCAAAATCAGATCCAATGCAACATAAATCGGTTTTGATTTCAAAGAAGTCATCCCAGGTCTCACTCTTACCATGATACACACAAAAGTTAAAATCGTGGGTGATAATGACGCCTAAAAAAAATCCAATAAAATTGGGGGGGGTGTCGTAGAACACTCAAATTCAAACAGAAATTGATTCAAACAGTCCATACACATTAAAGTGCAAAAATGCACATCCCAGGAGAATCTGGAGATACTAAAAACCCCAAACGCGAAAACTAAATTGAATGCCAAACGAACATCAAGCCAAATGAAAGATTTTAAAATCGCAATATTGCGACGCTTAAAAATTTGCAACCAGTCCCTGGAACAGCGCCCTGTGAGCAACAGTTGTGTATAATAAGTTAACAGTAGTTGAATTGGTGTTTATGTGGATTAAACATGATTTTTTTCTCCAACTACAGAATCTCAGATCAGATTACAAGCAGAGGTTACCAATTTTGTAATTTTATGATGGCAGTAACCCTCCCTCCCTACAGCTGGCTCATAAGACATGGATTTCATTTATTTGATAGTTCTTAAAAATTGTTATTCACAATTATTACCAAACTTGCACTATACTGCTTCTGTTGATAAATTAACAAAGGTATTTTGTAGAATCCCTTTTACAAGACACATGTGTACTATATCCACAGGGGCTGGGCCTAGCATTATCACCACTGCATTTACTTGTTTTTTGTGTCGCATGCCCTAAGGCAGTTGTGTCGCCTGCCCTAAGGAAGGACAGACACATAGGATCCTTTGTCCCGTTGTTGTTGTTGATGCCTGTTGTTGTTGTCTGTTGTTGTTGATGTGAAAAGGGGTTTCATTGCCCTGTACTATCACACTCATACTTTGATGGATTTTAACCATTATTATGTTTTGAGAATCTTCCTTCCTATATTACTTATACACATTTGTAGAGACCCCATAAAAATAGAGTTTGAGTCATCAAATCCAGCAAAACCTGGGTGCCAATTTTTTCACCACTCCGGACTCACTCCCCTATCCATAATTGCTATGTAGGCTCTCACTGTAGATAATGATTGTCCACCCTGGTGATGGAAAATCATTTATTTATGCACATGCTGACTGGTTGGTTGATACAATTTAAGGATGTTTCATTTGGTGGTGGGGTGGTCATGAGTTGAGTCTTTCTTCCCTGATTTGGATTGTTCCCAGTGTTTGGATGTTCCCAGTGTTTGGATGGTTCCCAGTGTTGGATGGTTCCCAGTGTTTGGATGGTTCCCAGTGTTGGATTGTTCCCTGGGGGGTGGGGTGTTGGATGGTTCCCAGTGTTGATGTCCCAGTGTTGGATGGTTCCCAGTGTTGGATGGTCCACAGTGTTGGGTGGTTTGGCCTACGGGCCAGAACAGCAAACTTGGCTGTTCATGGACAAGGTCAAAGGAGGACCCGCCGCTTAATGGAATCTGGAAAGAGTCCCCGATAATGTCACAACGTGGTGGGGGGGTAGTTACTAGTAATTCGGTTTCCAAAAAGGAGACCTAGTCCCAAGTAAGGGCAGTATTGCATTATTGTAGTGTATGTGTCTAGAAGCATTTAGTTTCTCTGACACTCTAAAGACAAGAAATGGTTTGTATCCGTAGGAGTAGTTTTTCTCCATAGCAGGTGATGTATCCTATAGTAATTTTAATTGTTCATAGTTTTGAACACGGTATATGACCAAGAAGTGTTGTCGGGTTCAAAGTTTTGAACATTGAGTAAAATAGTCTTACTTCAACCTTTTACTAGAAACCAAAGATAAGGTTTTCTCCACAGCTTTAAAGGGTTTTTACGGAATAAAGCATAGCATGTCAGACATTTAGTGTCAAGTTATAACCAGAGAATTTTCCAAGTTAGGAAAATTCCTCCTCTCCTCCAAGCAGATCAAATAGATCATAGCGTATCCTGCTTTGATGCAGTACCGTCTGTGCCCCTCATTTATTTTCTGTAGTGCATGCTTTTAGTCCAAACCAGTAGGTAAGGACCAAGTCTATGTTAGCAGGGTTTTGTCTGGCATAGGTTTCCGACTCGGGCGGTTTAAGTTTAAAACACCATATGCCAATGGTGTGAGTAGTGTTTTTAACATACTCAGTATAGGTCTTTTTTTTGGAAGTATGGGATGGTTCTGAATATTCTACGTTTAAATTTCAATTGTATAAAACCAAGATAGGGTTTTGTAACCAATGGATAGTATCAATTTACCTGACCTGCACACAACTCAACCGCATCGTATTGTATACAAAGCGGGCAGAACAGCAGCATGAATGATTGCCCAGTGAAGGCGAGCACGCCATGGCCAATCGACCGTCCAGTTAGACCGACCAATCACAGTGCAGCACATCTCAATAAATAGCGATGTTTTCCAGTCAACTGCATCATTTGGCCTACGGGCCAGGAACAGCACGCTGGCCTGTTCATGACAAGGGTCAACGTGAGGACGCCTCAGCTGATGGAATCGGTAAAGAGGCCCCGAGTAATGTCACAAAGTTTAATAGTAATTCGGTTTCCAAAGAGAGGAGACTTATCCCAAGTAAGGGCAGTAGTGGCATTATTGTAGTGTAATGTGTGTCTAGAAGCAGTTAGTTTCTCTGACAACTCCGAAAGAACGAAATGTTTGTATAAGTTAGGAGGTAGTTTTCCTCCTATACAGGGTGGATGTATCCAAGTAATAGTTAATTGTTCTAGTTTTGAACACGGGTATATGACCAAGAAAGTGTTGTCGGGTTCACAGTTTTGAACATTGATTAAAAATAGGTACTTACTTCAACGTTTTACTAGAAACCAAGAATAATGGTTCTACATCTTAAAGGGTTTTACGGAATAAAGCCTAGCATGTCAGACATTTAGTGTCAAGTTATAAACAGAGAATTTCCATGTAGGAAAAGTCTCGTCCTCTCTCACTCCAGAAGATCAAGATAGAATCTTAGCGAGTCCGGCTTGATGCAGGTAAGTCTGTGCCCCCTAATTTATTGTCTCTGGATGGTTCCCAGTGTTGGATGGTTCCCAGTGTTGGATGGTTCCCAGTGTTGGATGGTTCCCAGGTGGTGGATGGTTCCCAGTGTTGGATGGTTCCCAGTGTTGGATGGTTCCCAGTGTTGGATGGTTCACAGTGTTGGATGGTTCCCAGTGTGGATGGTTTCCAAGTGTGGATGGGACCCCGGTGTTTGTGTGGTTCCCAGTGTTGGGTGTGTCCCAGTGTGGGTGGTTTTCCGGGTTGGGTCGGTTCCCAGTGTGGGTGGTTGGGGTTTCCATGCTTCTACAGTGTTTCACAGTTCTATTGGTACTTATTGCTATGCATTATTCCATGCACACATCTTTAAGCTTATAATTATGCGTTCCTTGTACATGTGTACCTACTTTTAAAATGACATGGTATAGTAATATACGGCCACAAGATTCTTCAAAACATAATACTGATAAAATTGGATTCTTTTCGTCCAATGCCAAATTTATGGGTCCGGCCATGAAGTTGAAATCATCTTGGGCTAGACTTCGTCTCGCCCCCCCCCCAATATTTTTTCAACTCATGGTTGACCAATAATTTGAGTATTGGACTCAATGATCCATTTTAATACCAAACTTGGTCACAGGTGAACATGGCAGTCCACGGTTGTTGATGAATTCAAGGCATGTGAGGTTCAAGTTTAATATAGCTGAAAATGTAAATTGACTCATTTGAAAAGTTGAAGTTCAATTGGAACCAAACTTGGTTAATGGAGTTTACATGCAAACCCTCATTTGTTTATGAGGTCCAAGGTCACATATCAAGGTCAAAAGTCATGTTAGGCTTATCATTCACTAACCGCGACGGCAGGCGGCACAAGCGGTCCTAGGACCGATGTGTTTTTAAAAATATTTTTTACTTATGGTCATGTATGCTTTGGCCTGGAAATTGTTTGACATTAAAAATAAGGGAATGTACACTGTATTTGGGATTGCATTAAAACATATACTTTAACATTGTGTATGTGTTGCTTTTATTTGTATGCAATGCAAATTGTATATTTTTTTTTTCAATCAAAGAATCCTAAATTTGGAATATACATCTAGCCTTAATTATGACTATTGTATGTTTGTTGCTTGTATTGATTTGGTAAATTTTTGTATTCATTTTACTCCTCCACCATACATTACCTATAAAGACAGTTTTTGTCTAGTCAGGTCAGGTTTCCTTTGAGGGCGTGCTACTGGTATCCTGGTAACCAGTACTACCTGTCCCAGGGCCGAGTTGTTGGCGGCTAAACCGTCTCCCCCAACGGGTTTCTAAGGAAATCTGATGAGGAGGGTAGCTGGTTTACCCTGGTAGAATACCTACATGGGCGTCAGCTCTGGAGAGTTAATGGTGGACATCCAGCACAAGCTGCCTTGTATGGTGGGCGTGGTTGCCCAAAGGCTAGGCCCACCGCCCAAAACTGTGGATTGGCATCAGGAAGGGCATCCGATCAATTATCTTTTGCTCCGATAAATCCTTACACAGCAGTTTTGCTGGGTGTGAGGTGTATCCGGCCACCCCCGTTAACGGGAACAAAACCGGATTTAAAACTTTGGTTTAACTAAACATACATTACCTATAAAGACAGTTTTTGTGTATTCATTTTATCTTCACAGAACAGCCTGTGGATACACATGTCTGAAAAACTGAAGTAAGTATTTCAAAGAATGCCTCAGTAGTAATTCACTTTTATTATACTTTAAAATAATTTTTATTTATTTTATTTTTTTTGTTGTGTTTATGTTTACGTTCAATTTGAATTGATCGAAATTATTCTAAGATAAGGAAATACATGTGATTAAATTAAAGGTCACTGCTTTTGCTGAGACACTAATAGGTAGCACGCCTCAAAATAACCACGGCAACCAGGGGCAATTTTTTGTTAAAAGTTGCTCCTGGTTCCCTGGGATAGCAGAAACCAGGGCAATTTCCTGAGAACAGGCAATTTCAAAAATCAAATCCAATAGTCTACGATACTTGATTTGACCTCCAGTCCTGTTTATCATTAACCTTACCTTAATACTAACCAATTTAACACTACTACATTTTGGATACACATTTTTCTTGCGTAAGTTTACTACCATTATCACACTCTCAGGCTTTATTTGGACCGTCCAGGGGCCCCGCTTAATATTTTTTTTTGAACAGGTGCAGTTCCTCTTAATGGTTAACATCCAGTAATTCTGGGTGACTTACAGTCCTCCTATCACTACCCAAAAAAAATCCTGCGTACCTATATTGGTCACTGCAAGTCACTAAACACCACCGAGCGGAGGCCTCAATGTTTCTATGAACCAGTCCAGAACCCCTATCTACTCAATGTATAGGTGGCAGTAGTATTTACAGCAGTGAGGGTGCAAAAAAAAAAAAATCCAGTGGTCAGATGCACCTGGGTCAGTGCTCATTGGTCACTGAACCTGGATTGTTTGAAGACCTATTATAATTGTTATATGTAACACAAGCAATAAGATTTGTGTATGACAATGATCTGACACTTGAAAATGTCATCATATGGTGGTTTGTTTTAGGCGTTTTCAAAAGTGCTTTCGTTTATAAGTTATAGCAGTTGACAATGTCCAGATCACTATTCTTTTTGTACTAATGGACCGTTAAAAAACCTTATCCATTGTCCTTATGACATGTTTACATCGGTCAATTTCATATTATGTTGCAATAATAATAGCACTGATGAATTTACGAATTGAAATATTTTGCAAAGTATTTTTAATAACTATTTTGCATAAGAGAAAAAAAGTTTATTAACTAAGTTAAATGCATACTATTTGCAGCAAAACTTTTAATGGATTACACATGCGCACACCGTCCCTTGTACAAGATTGTATGACATCATTTTTTTCACATAGATCTTGTTGATTGGTCGTCCGATGTAATTAGGACTCTTGTCGACCAATTAGAGAACGTGTATAAAACGTTACGCTGAATATCTTTCATGCTGGATATCAATATCTTTCCACCACATGTACGGATAGCGAGGAGCAAAGCTTGACTGGGACTCAAAATGGTGGCTGACTAAGCCTGAGGTTTAACATATAATCGTATATGTTAAATAATACAGTTCTGATGCTATCCCTAGGAAAGCAAGGAACACCTTTCGAACCTAACACCTATAGATGATATCTAGCGCTCTTCTACCTATCCTGCTTGATAGCTCAGTCGGATAGAGCTTCCGTGGCGGTGTAATACGAAGGTCGCCGGTTTCTAATCCGGCCAAGCCGCCATGGTTTTTTTTCAACACTATCGTGCGCTGGCCATCTCCCGGGAGATTATAATTATTCATCATTGTCTACCTTGAGAACTAAGAGTTTAAATTTACTAAGCTGATGTTTTGTGTTTACGGTCAATTTGACAGCGACTGTACTGTGTTCTCAGTGACAAAATACAATGATTTTTTAAGCTCTTTTCAACGTCAACAAGGTAAAATACACCACTGGAATACTCAAAGACAAGGTTGATACCATTATCAATCGCAACTAATAAATATCACGGACAATTTTTATAAGTTTTCCTGTTGAATTATTCAGCTCACGGGCGCATTTTTACAATGTACATTTGCGCCTGGCTACTATTTTTTTCGCCGTTCCCAGGCACATTTGCAGGCTTTACTGGCGCCAATTTGCGCCCTTGCGCCCGTTATTTTTAGGCTTGAATGGTAGCTTATATCAGAGATGTGCTGATCTCAATTGTATCTGACATAAAAGCAATTGTGGCCTGAAAACCTTAAAGTTCATGGCCTGATCACTCATAGCCTCATCCCCATGTGTCTAAAAGACAGCTCCTATTTTTCTTCATTTCCCTGTGAAGTCGAGGGCTAAAGATGTTTGGTTGGATGTAATTAGTAAATTGTGTGCCATTTGGGTTCGTGTCCATATTAATTTTACAAAGTGGTTGATGCGATGGCCTTACAAACACAGTTCATAGCTCCACATCAAACTGGCGTGAAATATGATGCTAAACTTTTCTGTCGTGTTTGTGGTCAATGCCATCAAATCCAGCTAAAACAAAACTTTATAGAAATGAATTGGGTCTCGCCTCTTAATTTGCTGTCTGTCTTCAGACATGATGGGGTTAACTGAGCTTTAGGTGGTTTTTCTTGGAAACTCTGCAGTCGAATTTTTCAATGGAATATCCAATCAAATTGTGGGTTCTTGCAAGGTCATTGTCAAGTAGGTGTTTTTTGGGGTCATTTATCTGTCTAGTTTACCTCAAATGCTTTTGTTGCTCTGAGGTCAACCTTCTCCATTACAGTGTTTCTTTGAAATTACAGTGTGTTCTTTGATCTTTAATGATTTTTATGGACTACTGAAACATAATAGTTATTGGGTGGGTTCAAGTAAGAGTGGCTGCAAATAATGTAAAAGATCAAATAGAGGTCATCTGAGCATTGCTTAAATACTCACATGCAAAGCCAATTACTATTGAATTTTCACATTTATTTGCAGTAGTTCATTACTATATAAGTATATTAAAGTTAAAAATTGCATCAAATTTCCGTCATATCAGCTAAGATTTTGAAGGCGAAAGTTGGTAGTTTACCTGTATATATCCACTAAACGAAAAACGAACAGGGAATGGACTCATTGATGATCCGTTTAACGGGTAAATCATTAAACAAAAGAACCCGGATGTAGCACAGCACCTTGCCGTGTAAACAATACGTTGAGACACACACATTGCATCCTCATTTCACACACTTTCTTCGATTTTCATACATTTAGTGTATTATGTCAACCTCGGAGTTCACGAGAAGAAGATATTGATATTGAAGATTGTCATACTCCAAGGGAAAGTGATGAAGAAGATGAGGGACTGGAAAACCTTGAGTCGTTGGCATAATGGCTAAAAAAAAATGGGGCAATGAACCCCATCTCTTTGAGCCTTTGGCCCGAGATCGCCGCGGGGATAGACCCGCACTGCCGGCAGCAGATGACGCTAATAGATATCGCGGAAGAAGGGAGAGCCTTGACTGGTAAATAACTTTTTCTTCTTGGGATACTACTAAAATTAACCCTACTATACCAGAAAAAATTATTAATCCTACCTTTAGTTGTTCTTTCAAGTGATTTTTAATTTGTTCTGTATTTGATTTGTAGTATACGTACATCTCAAAACGGGCCGTAGTGACAGCCACGGTGATGATCTACCGCGAGTTGACGCCCTGTAGCTCGGGGTCAAGCTTGGGCTGATCGCCGGACCACCCCACCCACCCAGCATTCGATAGATGAAACGAGTTTTTTTTTTTTATAATGTATTTCAAAGTTTCTAACAAGGATGAAAATAATTTGAAACCCAGGTTATAAAGCATATTCAAATCAACAAATTTGTAATATTGAAAGGTAAAATTTTCGGTAGCATGCCATAGCTGCATCAGTAACATCTCCGGAATACGTCCAAGCACGGTTTATGCAAGATGTGCCCGCGAGGTTTTCCCCGACCTGTAGGTGTACTATAATTCTGTGCGTGGTACTGATACGAAAGCTAAAACTTCTTCACCGTTAATTTCGTGACGTTTTTTGTATTTTTACAGGTGTTCTTGTGGCCATTGCGAAGTTTTACATCATTTTACAGAGTTAGAATGCACCATGCACAGAATTCGGGAATGTCACAACGTTTCTATAACGATCCCCTCTGAAGTACCTATTTTCACCATATTTTCGTTTTATTCTCAAAATATTGTTAAAATATACCTTCGATCGCATTTTTAATAATAATTTGACAAATAATAATGGTCCATACAATATTACTATCGGTACAACCACAAATATACTAGTAGAAGTTGTAAATATACCATTTTATTATAATATAAAACACTTGACATCGCCGAAAGCCTCCAGCTTTTGGAAACGCTGCGTGGATATTGATTTCCCTAGAAAATTGATCATTCGTAAAAAATAGCACTTTTAACGTGATTTACTTATATTTGGGGGTTTGTTTTTCTATTATTGTTTACAAGTAATCTGTAACATCGATATAGTACGACTTTATTGGTAGAGAAATCCCATCGTACTTGGAAACCAAATTTTAAACGCTTTCGGGCCGTACAACCTCATTGACAGCTAGCAACACGGCTCGAAATGGGGAATACCCCTGGTACGTCACGTTTGAGTTGCCAGTGCAGTGATTTTTCAGATTCGTTTTTTGGGCGCTCGGAAAGGTGCTGTGTTTTTTCGCTTGTAACTTTTTAACAAAAGGGAGAATCCACCAATAACTTGCATTTTACGATTCCTGGTATTTTTAGCTTTTTTTTTGAAATAACACACATGGGCTTTGCATGTGACCTTTAAAGAGACATGAAGACATTTCCAGAAAGAAGCGGCCACAATTTTTTTTTTTCGAACCCTGTTTTTTTGCATATTTGGAATGCTTACCAATGCCTACCAATCACACCTGAAGTGAATAAGCCCTATATGCCATCTTTATATAATAAGATGATGATTTAGTAATTTCTGCCATGCACGACAGAAATTCAAAGCATGGTTTTCTATAGGGACGATTACGGTAGCAGGCAAGTTCAAAACAAGGTTTTGCGGTTTTCGTTTGTACTTGTTTGTCCAATAAACTTTCGAAATGTTCTTGGTAGGTGGTCTACAACAGATCCAGTGTATTTAAGAGAGATTTGTACCCTCAAAAAATCATTTCCTTTTACTTTAATTAGCTATGTTTCTGTGGACCATTGTATTAATTTTTCTTAATAATTACGTTTCTTTGAAACTGAAGTGGATTTTTTATGGTTGATCTTTCAAATGAGGTCAAATGTCATCTGGGGTCATTGATCAGTCTGGTTCAATTTTGCATTTAGCACATTTTCTGTGAAACCATGAGATGGATTTTCATGAAACCTTTGCATTTCATCTACAATCAGCATCTATATAGTTTATTCATAGAATTTGGATCAGTGGTTATTTAGTGGTCATCTGAGATCAAAATGAGATTAATTTCAAGTAAGCTCAAATAAGAAGTAGCTGTGCTGTTATGTTGGCCTCAGTGAAAGGCCAGAGATGCCAACTCTCCGTTTTCTGCAGGAGACTCCTGTTTTTTTGTTTGTTCTCCCGTCTCCCGATTTTGCTAGCAAATCTCCCGATTTTCTGTGTATTTAAGGAAAGCAAAATAAATACAGAAAATAAAGTTAAGGAAAGAGGGCAACATCTTTTCAAAGTGAATTAAAGAACATAGATTTGAAAGATTTTCACTTTATAAAGTCTGTTAAACTGGTTTCCGACATCGTTTTTCTCCCGACTTTTGGATGGTTCACTCAGCATGCTCACATTAATATTTTGATTTTAACCATTTAACTGCTGTATGCTAAATCTCTTCTGATGGAATTTTAGTTAACTACTTAACTGCAACGGTGCAAAGGGATATACCAACAAACAATGCATTGTTATAGCGGTTTTTGTTTTGAAGTTTTCAAGCTTTAGAAGTTTAGGCCTTGATACCTTTTCATGTACTTTTAAAAGAAATACTCTATATGGACATAGTTCCTACTGACAGTTCCGTAAATGGGGCTGTCAGACGGCGGAGCTCTGTCCATTTTTTCTGGAAAAGCTGTATTTTAAAGAGCTCTATCTCACGATGCAGTTCATTTGTGTATAGGTAGCTTAGTTTTCAAGTTATGAGCCTAAGTGTAATTTCTCCATGTGATGGATTGTGTTCACAGTCATACTGACAGTTTCTTAAAATGGGGACTGTCAGATTGGGGAACTCCATTTTTCAGGAGAGTTATTCAAAGAGCTCTCTCTCTTGATGCAGTTGTATGTAGATGGCTCAGTTTTCAAATTATGATCCTTCAAAAGTTAGACTTTCCGCCTTTTTCATGTATGGTAATATAAAAAAGTCTCAGATGGACTTAGTTTCTACTGACAGTTCCTTAAATGGGGCTGTCGGACTGCGGAGCTCTGTCCATTTTTTCTGGAAAAGCTGTATTTTAAAGAGCTCTAATTCTTGATGCATTCCATATGTACATAGGTAGCTTAGTTTTCAAGTTATGAGCTTTTAAAGTTTACATTTAACCTGTTCATGTCATTTCTTGGGTCAAAAATACTGATTTTTGGTCTGTGGAATACTGAAAGCTGTATTTCAATTTCCAAAATTTGGCATGCCTGTATTTTAGGGCTCCAAAGTGCTTTAAAGCAATAAAAATACAGGGGCTTTGGGGGCTTCCCCCCTCAAACCCCCCCACCGAGGCGTTTCCCCCGTAACCCTGGCTGTGAGGGGCCTCGGCCGCGCAACGCTCCCTCGCAATTCTCCCTTTTTTTTTAAAATTCCAATGTTGCATCCTTTGGAAAGGGCTACTACAGTTGATAGTAACCTATTTACATCTATGCCCACCGCCATTCATAACTTCAGCACATTCAAATTTCTTAAATTTGACATTTGCATTTTCACACACTGTGGTCCTATTTTTAATAATAATAATACTACAATGTTCTTATAAGGCTCAAAATCTTTCAATAGACTCAGAGCGCCATAAAATAACCGTACCAATCAAAAACAAAACAGCCTATGATCCATGAAAAGCTTGGCGAAAAAGGTGAGTTTTAAACTTGACGTTTGAAGTCTTGGAGCTTGGTGGATACTGCAATGCTGTTTGAAGTGAATTCCAAACAGATGACGCAGCGAAATGAAATGAGCGATCACCAGCTGATTTAAGGTTACCCCGTGGGTTTGTAATACTTTTTTCAGATGTAGGAACGATGAACGTGATTGTTGGTAGTTGAAAGCCAGATGACAAGTATAAATAACTGCAAGGTACCTTCGAAATGCTTGAGGGCAAAAACGGCAGTGTGTGAATTTTAAATAAATGCGAAATTCCCAACCACTGGTAGCCAGAGAAGCTCAATAAGCAAAGGTTTAATGGTCATGTGTTTACGTTTCGTTAGATTAGGCGAGCCCCAATTTTGGATGCGTTGTAAACGTTGAGCTGATCATAGTTGATCGCAGACAATGATTACCCAAAATAAAGACGTGAGATGATGATCGAATTTACCAGAATCGAGGATTCATTTTTCCGATAGGTAAGGTCAATGCACCCAATTCTGTCTTTTTTTTGTAAAAAGGAATACTATGAACACAATCAATTTGGCCATACCAATGTTTCCAGTTTAACCATTTTTGCATGGTTATTTGTCCCCCCATTTTATCATGCAGTGCATCTAAATTGGAATTTAATACTGTATTATGTCAGTCAATTATTTTGATATGTTTGTTTGTTTAGCAGTTTAATATGCTTAATTCTCATGATTACTAAGCAATTGGCAGGAGCGAGCATTTTTATTGACATCACTTTATTTGCTGATTGGGAAAGCGACTGCCGATATCCAATCGATAAATCGTACAATCATGCCCAAGTGACTTGACGCAGCCATTTGGACTTCAATTCAACTCATCACCTGACTTATAAGCGTATTCCATGGCAATTGTAAAAGACAACTCTTTTTTTATCACTAGCAATTTTCACGCTGCGATGGCAGTATATTCATGGACTTTAGTCTTATAAAATGTTGTTTTTCTGTGTTTTTACTGAGGCCTTTCATAATGCCATCCTCAAAAAGTATACACATGGGTATCCGTCAGGACCATTGTTGGTAGATGCCCTGGATGTACATTTTCACCCAAAGTAATGTTATACTCTCACTTATAATTATTTGGATATGTTTGCTCTCTGTACACCATTTCAAAGAAGTATAATAGTGGGTAGCAGGACCATTATTGGGGATGCATGGATGTCATTTTCACCCAAAGGTATGTATAATACTCGTCACTTAAATTACTTGGATATGTGTTTGTGTACACTCATTTAAAAGAAGTGACCAACGTGGGTAGAGCAGGACCATGGATGTACATCTTTCACCCCAGGAAATGTAGATATGTTTATTCGATGCCAGACAGAAAGCATATTTCATTTAGCGCACTGGAAAAATTTGCACCCAGCCCTTTAGGAACTTCTCTTTACAACCTCAAGCATTAATAGCATTGGATTTTGATAGTCCTTCATTATTATGGTTTGATACTACTAAAACACAATGTTTTTGAAGCTATAATTACCAAAGGAATAGTATTAAAAATTTTTCTTTTTGTCATTTTGACTTGCACATCATCAGATTGAAGAATTATTGCAGTTAGAGAGCCAACTTAGAAAAGAATTTTTTTCAGATAATTTGTGTCATGGACGGACACGATGAAAAGCAAAAATGTGTCCGTCCATGACAACAATTCATATATTTTGTGCCTGTTTCTTTCAAGTAAATTGGTATTTTTAAAAACTTTGGTGCAATAAATGTAGCTATAGTCCACCTCGCTTATAGTAGGAAAAATATTACTATTCTACAAGTCACAATGTTGTTAGCATTCATGTCGGTCCATGACACATCTCTGGCAGATGACTCTCAAAGGCAAATTATGTGTGAAAAATCTGTGTTTCCTTATATGAAGGACTAGGGTCAGTGCTTAAATAAACTTTTTTGGGTGAATATTGGGAAAAATACAATGAAGTTTAGATAGAACGTAGAGAAAAATCAAAAACTGAAAACCACAATTCGATCCTGTCCATCCATGACGTGACTTCAGGTGCAAATTCTATTGGTAGAACATACTTCTTGGCACCTTGTCTGTCTTTGGTAGAAATTGACAAGATACTATTCTACCTTATTTAGTACAAACCCAGCTATTAAAGGCCACCGTTATTGTTATAACATTATTTGTATCAAAATTGGAAAATGGTTCCCTCCCTGATAATTGGACCAGGGCCCTTAAATATGTTAGATGATTGCAGGTCTGATAATTTTTATCATAATTTTAGAAAGCCATGTTCCTTCAACCATTTTGTAAAATTTTATTAAATAGTACCAATACTTTTTTTACATTTCCAGAGTCCATTTGAAGGTTATGGTTACAATAACCATATGAATGATAAAGACGTAAGTTGTTTGTAAGTACGCTTCTGAATGTCCTATGAAAGTTTTGTGAATAAGAATGGTTTGTACAATTAAACTGTGTATGGGAATGGGAAGTATATAAGCTGGTAATGAAGTCTAATCTAATTCCTTCTTGCACTTCATTCACTTGTGACATCAACAAAGAGATAAAGCTTTGCACTTGATTGCAAACCGTTTCAAAAGGTAATGGTTTCTGATGTCTTTGGGACCCCCCTCTTTCATTTTCCCCTGAAGTAGTATCAATTTTGATTCAGAATGAAACCAATATTGTGATGTGACAAGCAAAATGAGTCTGAATTCAGTCTAACAGATTCGATTTTTACTTTTCCATGAATAAATTATGAAAAATTGGTGTATAGTGTTAATTCGTATTTCATAATAATAATTCTATGACTCCTGGTCCTGAAAAAGTGGCTCCTGGTTCTCTGGAAATTATAACACGCAGGATCCCTTTTTCAGATTTTTTTGGCTCCTGGTCCATGTATGACTTAATAAAATCCTGTTCCTAGGGTCACCTGATGCTACTATCACAAGCCTTCAATATTTTGGGGCGCTCCCCTGGATCTTGTTCATATTGTGGGGAAATACAAAAGATCAACAATATGGTATAGCCTCTTTTCTATAATAAGTATTTCACACCAAACTTGGTTCGATTTAGTTATCAGTTGTGCTACTACCCATGTCAATTCATTGCCCGGGGTGCTCCCTTGGTGTCTATATCCGGTCCAACAATTCCTCTTGCTATTCAAGAACTACCATAAGAGACATTTACATTTTTAAAACAATCAAACTGATTGTCAATATTGCTTATATAATATTTCAATTGGAGAACAGGTATAATTTTCAACAGAAACCAGCCTCCAAAGAGAAACAGAAAGGGCCTCTCCAAAGAGGAAGAAAATGAAGGTATGTAAAGTTCTAAATACACTCTCTCTCTCTCGAAAAAGCATTTGCGTAATAGTAAACTATCTCACATCTCACCACCCATTTTAAGAGTGTTGCTTATAAAGGTTTATTCTAGGAAATATACACTATAAGGGACAATAATACGACTTCCTAAGTTGTTTCTAAAATGTTTAACCATCTTCTCTGAAGGTTTAGGCTAATGATAGAAAGGGAAGAGAGGACTTTTGGAGATAGGGGACAGAAGGAGGAAGAGTGATGAAAGGGAAGAAGGGAGTGAGGGAGAGGGAGAGAGACTGGAAAGAGGCAAGGGAAGAGAGGGGGCGATGGATGGCAATGTTTATGTACCTTGGGTGATTTAAAGCCTGGCGTATCCAGATCTGTTTTTTTTGAAGGGGACCCAGTGGGGGGGGGGGGGTGGGAGGACCTTTAATAGCCGAAAATAGGCCGATTGCAATGTTTTGGGCCTACCTGGGGGGGGGGTGGCATGCCCCAAAACCGAAAGCACCCCAAGTAGCCACTTTGCAAAGGTTCAACATGGTATTGGACATGCTATAAGTTGTGCAGTACCTTGCCTAACAAATGTTTGTGACTATATTTGCCAAGTTGATAATTCAGATCAGATTTCTCTTCAGCAAAGCACTGCCTTTTGTGAGCACTACACAGTTTTTTCCTTTGGTTTCTCTATAGGTTTACCATGCTCCAGATGTTGCTCCCACAAGACAGCAGGGTTACTGAAAGCAATGAAGAAATTCACATAGACTATTCAAGAGTAAGCAACCTGAAAAAAATTTTCTCCATCCCTAACTTTTCAATCATATAGAGTACAACTTTACTTTATTCATCACCCAAGTATGTAAAGGATATTTGGCTTTGTGTTTATCCATGTGTGAAAGTAATTATGTTTTTGTTGACACAAGCATGCTCCTTGCTTCACATCATCACACAATGTGTCTGCTGCGCTACCGTCACGTCCAAATACTCCTTGTATTTGAGGCATGTTTGGTCCAGGTGGATAAATGAACTCGACTCATTATCTGAAGGTTGTGGGTTTCGAGTCCCTGCTGCGGGGCCATGTTTGTGCACTTGGGCAAGCACTTTGTTTCGCTTTGCCTCTCTCCCTCTCTTCCCCCAGGAGTGAAATGGGGCAGCTGTCATGGGACTTTACAGATCCTCTAATGCTAATAGGACTTGCACTACTGCCTTGTCCTTTATTGAACATCAAATTTGTTCTGATGATTTCCTAGCGACAGTGTAATAATAATACTTTAAGCAACCATGATACTACAGTAAATAACATCCCTAAATGCTAGGTATTACTATGCTATCACCATTTAGGGCGAAATTGGCTTTTGTTTTATTTCACTCAAAACTCTCTTAGGGCGAAATATCGTTTCCTCCCCCTTACGTACCCTTTGTATTGCCGGTTTATTCATGTGTTGGATACTAATGGTCTGAATAATAAATTTATGCAATTAAGGATAATCCCCAGAATAACAAAGGATATAAATATTAATTCATTCAATAAAAACATACTCAGATCACTAATGAATAATTAAACGGTTCCCCCTTTCCACTGTAGTTATTATTATTATTATTGTTATTATTTTGCTCTGATTTGAGCATGAAATACTTAAACACGGAAGTGATTTTGCTTACTTCGGATTGCTGATTGTCAACTCAATGACAACGCGTAAGTTTGAGAGTGGGCTCAGATCATACCAACCTAACGCCCTTTTTACATGTTATGATGGCTGCTGCATTGGCCATCACAGAAGTCCTTTGCCAGGGAGTATAGTGTTGCTTTCAATTGTATCCGCACTATCCTTAATCAATTCCCTGTGTTAAGAGCTTGATTATTGGTGTGACTAAGTATATATAGTCATATGTTCAACAGGGCTAACCATCCATTGAAACGTGTTGATGGGCAATTGGGAAGTGAACCAGTTTCTTAGTCGTATTGTCGCAAGTATTGATTTTGAATATAGCCAATATTTTAAAGATGTTAACGCTTTCCTTGTATTTGGTTCTGATTGACACTAAATTACCATATTGTTGGGAACGGTATGACTCAGAACTAGTCAAATCTAATTTTCTCTCTTTGCAGGTTAGTTTGGCTTGTCCCCCAAGAGTCCAAGTTCTTCCAGGTTCCATTGAAGTCATGTGTAGCCATGGGCCCTATTTTTTGCAGTAATTTTCCATCTATTATTAATACCGGTGGTCTGTGATGTATCCTGTCTGACTGCGTATATTTTTTCTCTGATACCGAGGGTCCGCACATTTCGTAAACTTGTTGGGTGGGTTAACCACCATGACCAACGAAGACCGAGTTTGTATTGGTTAGTGGGATCAAAGTCACATGGTCTTCAAGGTCACAGGAGTTCGAATGGCCCCGCGTCTATTATTTCTTTCTTTCTTCTCGGAGACCTACATCTTGGAAAAATTATTGGAACACTTACACGATTGTATTAAATGCTGCCGTGATACACCTCGTTAGGTCCTAACCAAACCCCAAAGTAATGTTCCATTGACTTTTTCCCCTTCCCCACCCCCCATCATCTATGTTGGGGTTGTGCCAAGGCTTGCTGACGCATGACCATGTACAACATTGTTTCGGGGGCGATGGGGGAATTTTTCCCAAACCCCCCAACAAGTGTTCCACAATTTTTTTCCCAGATTGGAGGGTCGCACTTCTGAAACTGGTGGGTGGGTGCCCCTTGTACTCCAAAGACAAGTTTTGTATTGGTTGGTGTATCAAGGTCATCAGGGGTCATTCAGGTCAAAGGAGGTCAAATGAGGTAACTTTGGTGTCTGGGACATGAACTTGCCGTGTGGGTCCATTGTTTGATTCCGAAAATTTTAAAAGTCACGACAGGGCCATCAGGGTCATTGAGGTCCAAGGACCGCGAAAACCTGGAGTGTCATTCAGTTTTCATTATTGTTCTAAAACTTACAAACAAGGTATATGAAATACTACGAAAAACATGGGCAATAATATGTGTAGCAGTAGCCAGTGTGCTTTTACGAGTACAAATAAGTTGACAATTAACATGTATCCATCATAACAGGTAGCGTAATGTATGATTTAAAATAAGGAAGATGTACATTTGAAATACTCACTTACAATTTTGCTAATATAGAGAAACTGACACAGTTCTAACCAAGAGTCTTTTCCTTTGGAATTCATGAGTGTATTAAACTTAACATAGACTGTAAATTGGTGATACTAGATTAAAGTTTTTTCTTTTTTTGTCGAAAAACTGCATAATAAAACTAATGGATATCATCCCATCCCCAAGTCCTTGAGATCAACTTTTCACAATTCTAGCACAGTAATTAATGTTTGTATAAGATCCAACTTCAACAGGTAGCTTACTTACATTCCTACATCTAATTTTGTAAAAGCAATCCTTAATTTTGGAGATAAAACATTGATAAATTTTTTTCATAACACATCTCAGTTTTACCACACTCTATAATTGATACATTTGTTTTGAATCACAGACATTGATTGGCCATGCTTGAATATAAGTATCATTTAGAATTTTGTGCAACCTATTTTTTCAACCAACTCTTACTTACAAACCATACCATGTGTGATCCAGACAAACCCAAGACCAAGATTATTTAAAATAGATGCAACATTTTGAATCCGTTTATATTACGATGTTGATGTTGATATGATATGAGCATAACTCGATAAACATTGATTACAGTTTTGATATCACCCTAACTATTTTGAACCAAGATTGAATTTTCTTGAATTAATTAAATTGTGGTATGGCTTACGACCAATTTCACATAAATCATAATTTGAAGGAGTACATTTTTTCAACTTTCAAAAAATTTTAAAACAAAATTTCAGGTGTAACTTTCACTAAGTTTATATTTTGAAAACCCCAGACATTCACAGCAATACAGCAAGATTGGAACTACAACTGAATCAAATAAGTTGAGCTGAATAATCATATCCAATTCCTGCTCGGCCTTTTTAAGGATAACACACATGGCTCCCTTGCAATATCATGAAGGTATCTTTAATTTACATTGAACTATCCGTGTACTTAAATTTTATCCCAGTTAAACGTAAATGATCCACTACTGGGGGTGCCACCAACCCCAACATAGCCTCATTCCCAAGGTGATAACAGGCTTGTTTTAATTTTACCTCTTGACAAAACTAAAACTTTTGATTTGGAAGTATTTATCTGCAAACCTGAACTTTGCAATACTCATTCATACCATTAATGGCTAGCTGCGTTTGCTCCATTTTTCTGAAAGAATAATCGTATCATCAGCATATGAAACAAACAATTTAAAAATAATCTGTGTCCTCTTCCTTCAATAATTTATAACACCTATCCTTGAACTTTGTAAACCCTCATAATGTGTTGAAAAGGAATGAGTCCAAATCACTTAGAAAAATGAAAGAGAAGCGGTGAAGATTTTCACCCTGTCTAACCCCAGACATGCAGTTAAATAAGATGATTGAACCATTTAACTTGATACATGATTTAGGGAGCATGCTATCCAAGTTAATAACAAACAATTAAACAGTTTTCCCATGAATATTATTTTTACAAGTTTCTTTCCTATATTCAGTCTATCAATATTTTCAAAGCCTTTCTATAATCAATAAATGCGCAGTATAGTCTCTTTTTTTGGCTTAAATAAAATCCACATAATTTGAAAGTGAAATATTTATGCAATAGTAAAAACCTTCCTAAATCCAGCTGCTCATACAGATGATATCAAATGTACATCAGCAAACTTAGCTAATCTTTGATTGATTATTGATTGTAATGCTGCCGAAGCAACGCAAAATTGTGATGCCTCTGTAATTATCAGCATCTGATGATCCTTCAAGCCGGTGATCGCGAAACCCGGGGACGCCTAGTAAAGTATATTCTCTGTTTCCCGCTACTACCCCATACCAAGTTTCATATAAATTGGATCGATTGAACCCAATCTTTATTGGTCAAGCTATTGGGCGAGAGTGGTCTCGCCCAATATTTTAAAACTCTATCGATACCAATAAATTTGGGTATTAGACTAGCCCCTTTAATGATTATCATTTTCGAATCCAATATTTTCAACACTTGGACCCCTCAAAACATGATAATCATCAAATTTGGACTCGACAAGATTCACCTTCTTGTCAAATTTGACGAGAGACAAACTACATCATACATATATCATACAGTCCGTGTACAACCAAATGCTCATTGTGTCCTTCCAGCTACCCTGGAGCCCACAAAAAGTCCGCCCAAATATTTTTCACAAAGATTAGAAAAATCCAGGTTTCTGATGTTCTCAAAATTGCAGGTTTGATGGGGATGAGTGGTCTAAGCTTATTGGGGAATTACTTTTTAACTCAGATTCAAGTGAATAATTGAAAATTTTGGTCTATACCCTATTTTTCTTAGAACTTAAGTATGGTAGTGCAGACTACCAAACATGGAATGATTTTTCAATTTTAAACACCTTATATTAGTTTTATGCAATTTTATGGTTTCTAGCCATGTAATATGAGACAATATAACATAGCTACAGTATGTACACATCGACAGATAAGAATATGTAAGATGCATTAACAAATGCACTGATCCGATTTAAAAAGCTGGATAATTCATTGGGGTAAAATCTACCATAATTATCCCGACTGTGCTTGGAAAAGCGAGGGGGATATGCAAGGTGCGAATGTCCGGTGGTGATGTATGTGTGTGTAGTGTGTTCCAGTTGGTTAGGTTTTGGTTTAGGGTTTCGTTTTGCTGTCTCCGCTCGAAAATTTTAGGTCCGTTTAAACCAGACTTGGGGTGAAGGTGCACTGGGTTCCGTCATGTGTGATGATGTCAAAGGTCATGGACCAAGGTAAAAGTTCATCTGAGGGTCATGTTACAGCACTGCCATCTCTCCATTGCCGTATATGTAGTAGTTGTATGTGTACCCTGGCCTCCTTGTATTAGTGTCCAGGTTATCAGCAGTTGTGGTGGTCTAACTTGATTATGTGTAGAGTTATTTCTTGTGAGTTATTAGATATAGAGTTCATTGACGAATTATGTTTGCAAGTTGCCCATATGTCCGTCCGTAAGAAAAAATCTTCACCCTGGATGCAAGAAATGGTTTGTGTGTAAATTGTTTGGTTGGTGGCAAGGCACATGGCATGGTTTAAGTAGGTGTCTAGTGTCCCGGGTTTAAGGGAAGTTTGGCCAGACAGAATTATTAACGGTGGTGATCTGGGTGTAGGTGAGTTCTCACTCTAAGTGATCACAACATTCGGCTGGGGACATGTTTACGCATTGTGTAAATTATGAGTCTGCTGTTTAGTCAATTTTGGAGCGTTATCATTATTATTCCCCTTTCAATTAATATTTTAGGTAGATATATGAAGTACTCTAGAAAACTGAGCCAGAGTCCCTGGGTAGTAGACGGTCAGAGAAAGACAGAGTCATCAGTAGAAGAACTCATCTGTGAATATACCAAAGCCAAACTCAATGCTGAAGGTGAGTTCAAGAATCAATTTCAAGGTAGATTAAGAACTATTAGTAGATGACAATCTTTTGTAGACACCAGTGCAAAGTATTAACTGTAAATTTTAAACCTCTGTGCCCTTCAAATGACTGTATTCACTTAAATTAGGCATTTATATGAACACACTCAGAGTTGGTATGCAATTTGCATTCAAATAAGTCCAAACAAACAGAGTCTTAGATCAGTGTTTTTTAGATGGCTTCTAAAATAGCATGTGTTCATTGGGAGGTCATTTCAAATGACACTGGGTATTGTAATCTATTCTCAAATTGTTTTATTACTTTTTTTTCAGATTACAAATTTTCATCATCGGGCAGAGAAGATGTGGATGTGAGAACCTTGGGCAGAGGTAAGGAACTGCTGCAGGAAGGTGTTCTCTTTAGACATCAAATTTGGCCACATACAAAGGTTAAGCAGCCAGAGTACTTTACCTTTGACACCCAATGACCCTTTCAGCCATAGCCTGCTGTGTACTGAGTATAATGAAAAAGATGCTGACTATAAAGCGATCCTCTAGCGTTGTGCCTGGGGTGGTTCTTGTAGAGACTCACTCATTCTTAAATGCTGCCTCAACATAAGCAATTGCACTCTTGTTTATAGGTTTTAGTTTAAGGGATTTCTAGAAGAATTCAATTGTGGCTGATATATTATGCTTCTTTGGCTTCTTTCAAACATTTTGCAAATCGTACATCCATGTGACAACTTCTTAAATTAGCTGATGTCGAGACCATCTAAGAGGCCGTTTTTACATCAAGGGTGGTATTCTGAAAGGGAGTCTAACTTTAGTCCTGGGTTTAAACCAGGGTTAGTCCTACATGAGTGGACCTTTTTTCTTCCAACATACTCTCAAAATGTGTTGTAACAGGTGAGAAAATTCCTCATGGATGGGCCATTCCGGTCCATCCATAAGGAATTTCCTCACCAGTTACATTTTGAAAGTATTTTGAAAAGAAAAAAGGTCCACTGATATAGGACTAACCATGGTTTAAACCCAGGACTAAAGTTAGACTCCCTTTCAGAATACCAGCCCAAGAATATAAGGATATGACTGTGTCACGGCTTTGACTATGCTGTACCTACATTACCAGTGCATTTCACAAAGTTTCTGTAACTTAAATTCTTTAAGCTTAAAATTTTATGTACTTTGTTTTTACATGATTAATCTTGGTTAGCTGGATATAAAAAAAACATATAAAGGTTTTGTACAGCACCAAAGAATGTAACTGCTTCAGTACATGAGCTGCAACATGATGCCAAAGCTACAATCTTGTTCATAAGTCCTTGGAACACTTGTTAATATTGGCAGCTGTGCAAGAGATAAAGGCTTGAAACACACTGTAATTATAACTTTCTTTCCCCCTCCCCGTCCCCTCCCAAGTCAGTGTTGAAAATAATGTGGAGCGAGATTGTCTAAGTGTGTCGTGCTTATGCAACATTGAAATGAAGGAGCGGGAACCCAATCTGCACAAAGTGTTCCATGTATGCCATATTGTTCGTCTAGTCATAAGGATTCCAAAAATGTATAGTTTGTACCATCTATGACCATTGGTTTGGGAGTTAGAGGGTAAAAATGGCTAAAATGGTAAAAGAGGTCAATTTATATATGTACCGGGGTCAAAATCAGAAGTTGCTCCAATTTTGGTAAAAAATGAAGAAGCTGTTTCATCTAGCTTAATGTGTCAAAATAAGGAATAGTTTGTAACATCTGCCAATGTCTAGTTACCTTGTTATGCCAACAAAAAAGTTCATAGGGCAACATAATGCAAGGTGTTGACCCTGATTTGACCCTTATCTCTGTAAGAACATTTCACATAATCAAAAACTATACTTTTTAGGAGTCTTCTTATCCTCAGGCAATAATTTGCAAGTATTTTGCCATTTGACACTATAACTCCAAAACAATGGTCGTAGGTGGTACAAACTATACATTTTTGGAATCTTATTGATTTAGAGGACAATATGGCCTAATTTCAACAGTGATTGGGGCATTTTAAAAGATTGACCCTGCTTGTAAACTTAAATTGGCCCCTATTGAAAAATGATGCCACAATTTGAGAGTACTACCTACCTAGCATTGATGTAGAGGGTCCATACTAACTACCAAACTGTTTGAACCTTTTTTCTGTAGTGAGGGGTTAAACGAACTCTTAAATAAGGCCCATATGATATTCTGCCTCCTCTATATAGGTTGTGGCTGTGCACACACAGTTTGACGATTAAATGACATTGGCATTTTGCTGCTGTTACCATAGTTTTAAGCCCAATTGTGACCTGACATGTTGGAAGCTCATGTTCTGTATCAAGATTATGCTTTCCCAGTAAGAATGTCAGTTGAATAAAAAAAATGAGAATTAAGCTGATGGCCTTTAAACATCATGCTAACCAAATGAATCCCTTCATGAATTACAAAATGGCTGTCCTACTGAGGACATACTCGCCAACAAAAATGAAAGCTGATCATATGGACTAATATGTTGATTGTTGAATCTAAGATGAATCCAAAAAAAGTGGTGTATTCTGAAGATCCTCTGTGAACTCTTGCTATATCTTCACCTGCCAATTGCTCATGATACTTTGGGACTTCTTGATATTTTCATGTCATTGGTCTTCATGTGCGACCACAACAGCAGGGTTCAAGGGAATAAGTTTTTAGTTAAATAAATTGATGCTAGTCAGGGTTCGTTGTTTGAAGAAATGGAATAATTTTATTTTCATTATTTATGTTTACAGGTAGACCTTTCATAGTGAGTTTTTGAAAATCCTCGTATTTCATCGTACACATGAAGCACTTAAAGAAATAAACACGATAGTAAGTTGGGTTAAGAGCTCGAACATTCATTTTATTTGAAATTTGAAAAAAATGTTAATCTTTCCTGAAAACGTATGGTTCATTCCTTTGTCACATACTTTCTTTGCTAATTGACAACAAACCAAGAATTGTAGGCACATAGGGATTTATCTGGTCGTTATGTCTGTGTGTTGGTCTGTGGTCAAAATGTTTACCCACTTAATATATTGCAGCAGTTATGAGTTCCTGGAAGGGGCTTACGATGATGTAAACTTGGTGGAAAGGATGGGCGGGGGGGTATTATGGTTGATATGTTGGTGACCTCAGTGGACCTTGGTGACCTCATATGGCCCTTGGCCCATTCACAAATGCCGGACGCAGACGACACTAGCGGTCCTCAGACCGCATGTCTTTTTATAGTTATGATCATTTCTTCAAGTTATAGATATAGGTGAACGATCATGTTCAATTTAAGTTGGGGTTTTCTCTTTCAAAATGGGGAAAAGAACATACCAAAAAAAGCATCTGGATAACATATTTGAGTTAAACCAGTCTGACTGTTTGGATTGTAGCAAGCTTAAATGTGTACAAAATTAGCCTTAGGACTGTGTATGTGAGCTTGTTTGGTCAAGCACATTTGGGGACATTTTGTTCAGGAACATTCAAACATTCTCATTAGGGCCTCAATTCACGTGGTTTAATCAGGAAAAAAAAAACAAAATGGGGGGTGGGGGACAAGATTTTCAATTGGGTCACCCACCTTTTTAAAAGATCCAAGGATGCCTAAGCACTCAAAAGACTTTTGTTACGTAACTTGTGTTTATTACAAATTTTTGCTTGTTATGCTATTGTTTCAGGTTGTGAATAGCAATACCAAAGAAGTCAAGATCAAGGACTTTCAGTGAGATCAAGGTAGGTAAGCATTGTATAAGACATATTTCAACCAGTGGACTATGACCTCATTTTTAAAGTACCTTTAAAGGAGAACCCGTTAAACGATAATGCTATACAATATCTTCCATAAAATAATTATGTGACACATAGAGAGTGGTTGCATCAAAAAAAACCAATTTTTTACCATAAAAAGACTTTCAAATCATAGTCTAACCATGCGCTATTGAAAAAAACCACGACTAGTGTAGTAAAGTGTTATGCGATACGGCCGGCACGGTTGCGTCATCATGCCATAGTAAATACACATTATGAAAGCGTCCCCTGGTGACGGTGTATGACGCTACTGTGACGTCCGTATCGCCTAACACTAAACCGTATACCTGTATCCCCCTATGCCCTTAGCGCAAATTTTTAAAAATAGCGCATGGCAGAACAAAACTTTTTTTTTTTTTTTTTTTTTTTTTTTTTTTTAACATTTTTGCAGTATAAGACCACTCGATATGTGTTCCATAATTATTTTATAGCGTATATTAATAAATTATTCTTAGTAAGGTTCTCCTTACGGGGCCTGCTGTAAATTCATGTTTTGATTTCAGCTTCCTTTTGAGTATTTCCAAGGCAACAAAGAATTTATATATTGCTTGGCCACAATTCAAGATGACCTTTGTTATATATTTTCTCTCTTCCAAGTCTCTAAATGTTTGCCAGTGCCACTAGTTTTGATTTTTTTGTGGGCCGCCAGCTAAGCTGGCAGGACCAACTTAGCAATCCGTTGTGCGTGTGTATGTGTGGATGTATGTGTGGATGGTGTGAAGTATGTGTGTTGTGTCACTAAATTGGTTAAGTTTTTTTAAATTGACCTCTATGAATAAGTTGAAAAGTTCAATTGGAATCAACTTCTGTCATAGGTGTAATAATGGGATCCCTCATAGTTTGATCGAGGTCAAAAAAAAAGGTCATGTGACCGAGGTCAAAGGGTCATTATGAGGTCACGTTGAAAAATATAGGCTACTAAAAATGTGAAATTGACCTCAAATAGAAAAATTGAAGTTCAATTGGAACCAAACTTGTGTCATAAGTGACCATGTGATCCTCAAGGTTGTGAGGTCAAAGTCATGTGCCAAGGTCAAAGGGTATGGGGCGGCCACAGATTCTTATTCTTTGAATATAGTGAGCACGAAAGAAGAAAGCGCAAAAATTAAGTCATTTAGTAGTTACCTCTGTCAGACTAAAAACTGACAGGTGTCCATATTATGCTTAGCACTTACCACTAAAATTTTTGACCCCATTGAAGTTGGTGCTTTGTGGTCTTGGGCTGCTTGTGAAACCCCATCAAAAGTAATTTCAGTGCCCCCCTCATTTGTGGGTTTTGTGTGTTCATATCAGATCGTTTGGTTGTCATTTCTTAAAAGGGTGGGTTCCACCTTTGTCGGTATATTGCATATGAATAGAGATTCAGAGTTTCGAAATATAATTTTTTTGCGTGATAATTAAAAATAGTCACCACTAGAACTAAAGAAAGTAACCTAACATGCACAATTCCAAGTTTGAGATGAATAGATTTTCGTTTTGACGTAGTAACATTAGTATAGTAGTACGTCCCATAGCGATACTGTGTATAACAAAATTCCGGATCCGGAATTGTTATAACAAAGTTGTGTGATTTCTATTTGAAGGAATTCGAGTGGCACTTAAGCTATTTCACACAGTGACTAGTGACATGGACACGCATTACGGTATATGCCAAAAACACGATTTGTTGGGAACATTGAGGGGCCTCTGGGAAATCTCGGAGTCATGGTTTAAATCCTTGACCTAACACTTCCACATACTCTTGTTTTAAAATTCAGAAGCAAGATTTTCTATGTAATGTGAACTTTGATGGGTAGATGTGCTTACCTGTGCTTTATTGAATATTTGACAAATAGAACTTCTTTTAATATGTCCAAAACAAGTGGTTCTCAAATATGATCTAGCAGAGATGGGTACAACGCTTGGCTGCTTCACTGACTTCGCAAGGTCCTGATTTGTACATTTGTTGCTCCAGCAGTGGGCAGACAAAAGATGTTCCATTGTCTGTGGTTGCAGTTCCACAATCACAGTAGTGTCCTGATCTGCTTCCAGATAGGCCATACTTTTGCAAGGAGAACCTTGATCAGCCGGATTTCTGGTTTCAATCTGTGGAGACATCGGAAATTCAGACCCATGAGTCAGTTCTGGTGGAAGATGCTCACCAGGTTCAATACCAATAGATGTTATTTGGTTGATAGCAAGTCTTTCTTTCCACAAGGCACTCTCTTAAACTCCTTAGCGACTGATTTAAGAGGATTGGACTTTGTGTAAGAAACTCTTCTGGATTTAAGGCAATTAGCAGCTGGTCTCTCGTCCGGACAAAGGATGCTTTACATTAGGTACTTGGCAAGGACGGTCTTGCATGCTTACTGCACTATTGGCGGATGTTGGTGGAGTAGTAATTCATTGATAGTAAGTTAGTTCCTCATTGGAGTTGGACGCGAAGACATCTGTGAAAGACGGAGAAAGTCAATTTACACCACTGATGAAGCTTTTGGCATACTCTGCAAATGAGCAGCACAGGTAGTGCTTGCACATGAGTAGCACAGGCTAGGCGGCAATCTAGGGTATGTGGGCGAGCACCCCATTTTGTGCCAGTGAGTTTGTTCAAGATGTTATTGACGTTAACATACTTACTCTTTGTCTTCTATCATGTGGGTCTTAAAGAGAGAGTGCGGGTAACTCATAGGTAGAGACCCAGGATTATCACATTGCTCCATGGGTGTTCCAGCACCAGTTGACTTTAACTGACGTTTGGCTCACGTTGCAATAGATGGAAGTACACACCTGGGTCTTGGATGTAGTCGTCGTAAGTAGTAAACTTTATTTATTCAGGGTAACTCAAATCAGTTTACAAACTGGTCTCCCATGGAGACCTGATATTACATATATAATTACAGGGAAAAATAATAACATTTATACATGTCGTACAAACATGAATTTATGTGTACTGTTGGAAACAGATTAATTAGAGCAGCAATCAATAAGATTTCAATCAAGGTTGCCTTAAATACTAAACATACAAGGAAAAAGATACAGCAATTATCATTGTAAATGCAAATAACAAAACAGCAAAGCATAAAAACAAGATTAAACACACAATATTAGATTTCAAGTTGTTAACATCAACTGAAAAATATCTGCGGACATGTGGTTAAAATATTCCACATTGACGCACCTCTGTATTGGAATGTCCGTTTGCCAGGTATGATACTCCAAGTAGTATGACGAGTGTATTACACAATGATTGGCTGCGAGTATTTTGGGTGTGATATTAGAATAAAAGTAAAATGGTGATGATAAGTAGAAGGAGCTCATTTGAAGACATTTAAAGACAAGGAGAAAATAGCGAGATGCCAATCTTCCGATTTTTTTTTTTTAAATCGGACCTCCGCTTTTTTACATTCTGGGATAAAAGTCCGATTTTCTATAGTTTTCAGTTTTTTACTCTTTTCCAGATTTTTTAATTGTTATCGTCGATTGCAGATTTTACGGAATTACTTTTTATCATAATCTAGATCTCTCAGACTCTGATGCACTCAAAGTACATCGGAACATCGTATATTAATAGGTTTGCGTACATGGCGATTTTGTATAAGAGACTACAACATGCAAAGCATGTCACCCCTGGCATGCAAGCTTGCTCTATCGGACAAATACCGACGAAGCGACATAATGAACTGCAAATTGAAATTTTACAAGCCTTGGAACATTTAAAGACATCGAGAAGTAATGGCACGTTTCAATAGCGTTACTTAAAGAGAAAGGCGATAACGTTGCAGTTTACACATAGAAGACACTTCATTGGTAGGTTTTAAACAGTGTTTAGTGACTGCAATTCTTCCAAATTTTGATCCATGCTGCAATTTTGAAGCGCTGATTGCATGGTGTGCACCTTGCGTAGTATCTATCACTTGATGCCAAGTAAAATGACTGCAAAGGAAAAGCCCCAAAGCGTTTCTTTGTATCAATAATAATTATGTTTACTTTGGCCTTTTATCCCTGAAAGTTGAATTTGATCAACAGCAGGACTATATTAGATGATTGGAGTCCCAGAACTAAGGCTTTAGCCCCATTCTTCACATTTACAGATTTTTTAGCTCTTTTTGATGTATATTTTACTCTCAGAATGGTCTTTCCTGTATCTCTAAACGTGCAGAAACCGTCTCGGCTTCAGGGGCTTCGCCCCCTCGACCCCCACCAGGGCTTCACCCCTGCTTCCCACCAGGGCCCTTAAGCGGGCCCCTCACCCCCGCCTTAGGGGCGAACTCGGTCGCTTCGCTCCCTCCGTTCGCATTTTCAGATTTTTTTTCCACTCCCATTGGCATCTCTGGAATATGTTTGCTCCATCTGTCACTTAATTTATTATCCCAGCCAGGTTGCTCATCATATCACAAATAGGTGTACGAATGTCAAGCAGAAATAGCACACGGGCAAGTTTGTTTTGAAGAATTTGAAGAGAATCGCTAAGTTCAAAATTGCCGTTTGGACCATACTGGACTGCAGTAATCAAAGTGTGACAAATCAGGCCTTGGCAAGCAGATTAAGAGTAGCTGATGGGAGATAAACTTAACCCTGCAATAACCCAAGGGCTTTTGAAATATGGAGGAGAAATATATCAATATGATTATAGCCCAGTTAAGTTTTGGATCGAATGACACCCAAGTACTTAACTTGTCGACCTATCAATAGTGTCATTACAATAAGTAGAAGAAGTTTTGAAAATTGCTCAACCATGTTTTGTACCAAATCATGTACTGGTTTCTTATAATTTAAGTTAAGCTGTTGGCTTCAAACCATGCGCCATATTCCGCAATGTTATCATTCATATGCAATTTGGAGAGATTTGAGTCGGAGAGCTTAAACAAAGAGTTGTATATCAGCGTACATGACACTTTTGCAATTAAGACATCAGGAAAGAGTTGACATAAATAATAAATAAACAAAGGACCCAAGATTGATACTTGTGGTATGCCAATATTGATATTCTAAATCAGATGAGTGGAATTAATAATTTACAGCTTGAGTTCTACCACATAGATAAGATTTGAACCAATCAAGAGTAGTACCCGTGACACTATAGTTTTTGAGTTTTGAAGGAGGACGGTTGTGTTTACGGTGTGAAATGCCTTTTTAGATCAAGGAATAAGGCACCAGTTACTTTACCCTGATTCATATTATTTAATAGTAGTCCGAACATATGAGAGTGGTGGGTAGTAGAATGCTTGTGTCTATAACCAGATTGGCATGAATTTCAAATGTTTTATTTTCATTCAAAATGGTAAAGCTGGTTGTGAACAGCACGTTCCATAATTTTTGAAAGAATTGGCAAAACAGATATAGTCCTATAATTGTTAACATCAGAATTGTCACCATCCTTAAAATAGAGTCCTTTGGCATGCTTCCATCTCTGGAAAAGTGATGTGTACAAGAAATTTACATATTCGGCCATTGATTCCAGGATAATGGGTGCACCAATTTCACAAGCTTATTATTTAAAGTTACCAAGACCAGGTGATTTTTTTGTTGTCCATTTTACGAATTTATCCAGAACAAACTCTGTTCACATAATCAAAATAAAATGAGTATTGATTGTCATTGCAAAGGTTATTAAATTTATTTTCATCCATCAACAAATTTACTAGCTAGGGTTATTACCAATGATTTGAAACATTCATTGAATTTATCCGCAACATCCCTTATCGTTATTATTAGAACTTGTTTTCAGAATGCTCATTAGGTTATTGTTATGTATTAATTTTTTTTTAATAGTTGCCATAATTTGTTAGAATCATTGAACATTCTTCATTTATGCATTACTACAGTAGTCTTTTTTCAGATACTTATTCATATATTTGGCCTTATTTCTTACATCCTAGCATTTTCCCAATCCATCTGCATTATTGGTTTTATGGGCCTTTTTTATAGAAGTAGTCCCTTTCTCTTGTTAATCAATAAATCCTTATTGATCCTTCAGGAAGTGGTGAACCCTTAACAGTTTCTCTTTTATTGGTGCATGGGTATCACATACATTATTGAACTTCAGTCCAAACATCAAGTCATCATTACATCATATGATGAAAACTTAATCCCAATTATTATTTTATAGCATAACAAAATCTTTTCATTAATTTATTTAGCGAACGATACGTACTTGTTGTAGGAGGGATTTTAAACTTTCCTATTTTTACGAACTAAGTTATAGTGAGTGGTCACTGAGCCCAAGACTATAAACACCGCAGATGATGATGCGATCTGGATTAATACAAAGCTAGATCAAGTAGAGTTTTTTTTGGATTTTTCAGTTATTCTTGTAAATTCCTTGATAATAGCTGATGTAAATTACTGTGCCTGGCCATGTTATTAATCTTGCTTTAGAGTTGCATGGCTTACTATGTCAAGATTAAAATCCCCCAAGATATAACATCATCATACATCTAGTACATTCCTGAATCACAAGAATCTAATCTATTTAAGTAATCACATTTGCATTTGTATCTATAACACTTACTAACAAGATAGGTTTTGTATTTGGAAGGTTAATTGCCAACCACATAGCTCGATAATATTGTCACAAATTTAGTAACTTGTTTATCAGATATCCCATTTTTCATATAACATATAATACCCCCATGCTCCATACCATTCCTATCAACCTACATAGATATAACCATCAATTTTACATCACTGTCTTATAATTATCATTCAACCAGTTCTGTAACCCAAAAAACATCAATATATGAAGATGAGTAAAAGTTCAAGTGATCCAGCTTGTTAGGTAAACTATGAATATTGAGGTGAGCAAACTTTAAACCCTTCTCAATATAGCAATTGAGATCAATATATTTACCACCAATGGTAGCTCATCTAAAACATACACGAGCAAGCAACTATCACCCCACCAATACGTTGATTTGTTTATTTACGTCATACAAGTTTACATGAAAAGTTAAGTCACAATTAGTACAGGCTATAGCATTTTGGTTTACTCTGATAAGTTTAAAGCACTGAGCACAAGGAAATAGTGGTGGCTTGTCTTAGCAGATTTACCGGGTTTAAACAAATCCACACAGGAAGATGGGGAAACATTATGTATATAAGATGCATGTACGGGTAACGTATGGACATTTGAAATCATATGTTTAACATCTTTGATATTAGACGCTTAGGATCAAGAGAACTAAATTATTTGAATGGTTACTTTACAGTCTGATTTAGCTTCTCTCTGAAAATCCATGGTTGGCAAACATCAAATTGTAGATATAAAGTCCTAGCAAAGAAGACTTGTTTCCATTTTCTTGAGGTTCAGTCCGTCATGAGTAGAAGTGATTATGCCATGGTTCTCTTACAAATATATTTACAATGCAGTTAAATACACAGTTCACGCAGCTGGCATTAAACTCCTTTATCCAAATAGTATGACCATCTGCTTCTGGGTTGTAGGGAAGAATCATTATCTGGGTGCGAGTCTATACTTGAAATGACAGTAACAAGAGTTTCATATAGTGTGAAGCAATCTTTGTCAGAGAAATGATGAGATGTTGTTTGTACACATTGAATATAGCAGATGTTGGCCTTTCTTCTTTGATAAGTCAGGAGCAGTTTTGTCAAAGTTCAATCCTAACTTCAGAATACATCTGGGGTTTTATTACACTTGTATCTCATTGACATTTTCCGCCCACAAGTGCTTTGGGAGCGAGTCTCCTATAATCAGGATGTCCTTTGTAGTGGGGTAGGGGGGGTCACTGGCGGTGAGGGAGGGGATGTTAAGGTTGGTCCAGTTGGCTGTGAGACATAGGGTTTGTTCAGGGATTTGCTTGGTTTTACTTGTAGATTCAGTTGACTTTTTTTGGGACTCATTTTGGCATAGTAGGAGCTGGAATTTTAATCCACGCAAGGGTATGGGTGCTCATCAGACTTCAACAGCTGGTATTGTTCCTACCACTCAAGTATATCAAATGGGTTGTAGGTTGGAACTAGTGGGCAATTCAGTGGGTGGTTAGCCAAATATGATGCACACAGGTGACAAGACTGAGAAGATCCTCTTTAGTGGATGAATCAAATGATGTTTGGACGAGTTGTCATTAGTTGGGGTTTTCACATCAGTTTGGGCTATTCATAGAAGGTTTTCAGTTTCAGTTTGTGTCTCACTGTTTGTTTGTTGGTACAAAGTTGGTTTGACAACACGTCACAATAAGTTTGATGTCTTGTCCATTTGATACTGTAGGTATAGCTGAAATACAAATAGATGATCTGGGAGTTGAGGTAAATGTCATGGGGTGTAGTAAAATGTCATCCTCATCACATTCTGAAATCAGACAAGATATGTTAGGGTTTTGGTTGAGGTCCATTCTCAGTTCAATTTCTGGGAGGGTAATTCTACCCATCCTTAATTGGGTCCCCTGCACTGATACTGTGGCATTGACTTGGAGACTGTGATGGTAGCAGATGGGGCCAAAGATCTAAATATAGTTTTGGGGCCGCTTTCAACGGTGATCCCATGCAGGCACTACATTAGTTGATATAACATTCATTTATGTAGATCAGGGTCCACAGAAGTGTAAGTTGAACAGTCCTTTGAATTTTTTCCCATTTGGAAGCACAGTTTTTGTCTATTAGCTAGACCCAGAAGCGACATATTAACTTGTTAGTACTAAGCGGGGTGTCGTCGAGTCCATTGTCCTGTTTCAGAGTGTTGCCATTGTTTAATAGTCTATATTGTCCCGATGAATAAAGATGTATTGATCCACGGCAGTGACTTAGAAATGAAGTACTCACTGACATCACACACACAGTCAATTACAGATGAAAAGCACAAAATTGGAAGAAAATTCCATTTAAAATCTTGAAAATACTTTGATGAGTCGTACATAAAATATATCAGTAAAAGCTGAGATCAAGCTGGATAACATGGTATAATTCACATGATAGAAGTAACATAACTGCAACTGGATGGTATTTTCTAGAGAGCTTGTTTCAACATTTGTGCCCTCTCTCTCATGATCTGTCGAAATTTGTCTTATAGTTTGTCTCGTCTGAAGTAATGAATGGCGACGCGCGCGTACCCCCAGTGCCGCCTTCAGTTGCAGCGCACTTGTGCTTTACCTATGCGCGCGCTGAAAGTTTGTTCAATACTCCGCGTCGCTACTCATACTTCGAGCTGGACAGAGTATAGGTGGTTTTCCCCATAATAGGAGTGAGTTGCATCCAAATCTTTGAGAGTCTATCTCAACAACTTTGACAGCCTGCTCTCGTGCACTCATTCCAAGCATCATCTGCATAGATCACGGCAGGTTCCTGCCCTCCTAGGTTGGTTGTTGTATCGATTTTGACCGAAGAGAGAACAGACTCCTGCTAAAAAAGAATTCCTGTTTTCAACATTTTTCCCTTTCAGAGAACGATACCGCTCTGTAAAAGAAGAGAGGAAGAAAAGACCAAGTCTTACAGTGCTTTGATTTGGGTAGAAAATGCAGTGCAAGAAGAGGACCTCAAAGTTCTGTCAGAAATTCAAGGTATGTTTTTTAATTTCTGACTATTTTTTTAAATTCATCAGGATCATAATGGTCATATTTTTCTGATCCAGAACTAGAAGCGCTACTAGTGCCATTGTGGCAATAAGATGTGGATATTTTATTTCTTGATATGTATGTCCCCTGTTTCTCAGGATGGCCACCTTTGGCATAATCCTACAAAATTTGTTTGGCAGGTAATAACACTTCATAAGACACAACTGACAATGGCAGCTATTCTGCGATGGGGGCCTTGGTAAAAAATATTTTTTTCTGCTTTTATCCCCCTGGCTTGCCAAAGCAGAGTGGGATATTGCGAGGGTGCACATGTCCATATGTATTGTGTGTTCCAGTTTGGTAGGTTTCTTTTTTGCGTGCTTCAAACTCTAAAAATTTAGTCCAATTAAACCAGACTTGGGTGAAGGTGCAATAGGGTTCCTCATATGTGGATGATGTCAAAGGTCTGGACCAAGGTCAAAGGTCCATCTGAGTCATGTTCCAGTGTTCCAGTTGGTTAGGTTTTCGTTTTTTTCGTCTGCTCGAAAAAGTTTAAGTCCGATTAAACCAGACTTGGGGTGAAGGTGCAATGGGGTTCCTTCATATGTGTGATTATGTCACATGTCGTGGGACCAAGGTCCACGGTTGAACTGAGGTCATGTCAGTTTTGGTTAGTCTGTTTTTTTTCCTGGTCGTTGAAGTCCAATTACAACCAACTTGGGTCGAAGGTGCAATACGGTTCTCATATATTTGTTGAGGTCAAAGGTCACATACCAGGTCAAAGGTCACATACCAGGTCCCAGGTCACATACCAAGGTCAAAGGTCCCCATCCCAAGGTCAAAGGTCACATACCAAGGTCAAGGTCATCTACATTCATTTTCCCTTTTGGTTAGGCTTTCATTTTTTCAGAACCTGCTACATTCTAGATATTATTCCATAACAATTATTGAAATTTTTGTGCCCTGCAAAAAAAAAAAACACCTGACAACTGGGCCAACTAACCACCTTGTGTCTACTGCCACGTTTGCCAAGGGGATCGGGCAAGTTTACTGCTGTATTTTTATAAGATGAACCTTTTCAAATACTGTTTTTACTCTAAATGAAATACAACACGCTACTATTTAAAGCTTTTTCATTGACTTAGCAAGATCATTTATTCTACTTGTGTGTGTTATGTCTTTGTTTGATTTTTTTGCGTTGGTAATTTTTTTAAATTTGTAAATGTAAAACTTATGGGTTGGTTCGGCAGATTTGAAAAATATTTTTGCTAATGCATAAAACATTTGATTTGCAGGTTTTTTCTAAGGTCGGTCACGTTACGGCAACTACAGTTATGTCGTTTGTTGTTGGTGTCGCCTGCCTTAGCAGGCAGACACGTAGATATCCTTGTCCACTGTTATCGTGTTTGATGATGTTGAAAAAAACAAGTTGGTTCTCAGAAGACCACTCGCATTATTGTTTAAATAGGCTTTGGACGCATTTTTTTTTTAGGTTTTACCTAAATTTTTTTTTGTAAAAAATTTTCAGAAAAAAAATGAAATTTGGGCCGCCAAGCCGGCTGAAAAATTGGAAAAAAGTGGGCCAAAACTGGCATTAAAAAAAAAAGAAAGAAAAACCGCATTCGCATTAGCATTTTTCACATTTCTTCTGAGACAAACTATTTTTTTTTTGGCCTAATTATCCTAAGTACTTTGAATTCCTCATATATTGATGAGATCAAAGTCACTACCAAGTCAAAGGTCATGTGAGGTCCAGTTGTAAAAATAGGCTGAAAATGTAATTAACCTCAATTGAAAAGTTGAAGTTCAATTGAACCAAACGGGTTTAGGGATATTACACAGAAACCCTCATTGTTTATTAGGTCAAGGGTCACATCAAGGTCAAAGGTCATATGAGGTCTATCATTCACAAATCAAGACAGTAGGCGAACGAGCAGTTTGAGGACCGTGTTTTGTAATTTTTTCTGGCCTTAATAGGTTAGAACAACACAATTATCTGTCCATTGATCAAAGTAGAGAACCTGCCTGTTTAAAGTTTTTATGAAAATGATGGCACAATTGAAGGTCAGACTATAATAATAAATAATAAAAACAAATACACATTCTTAAATAATCAGTACATTTATGCGCAGTAAATGAAAAAGTGCATTGATACACCACATACAGCTCCCTTATGTTTCAAATAAATTGATCTACACTCAGATTGATGTATCAAGATTTTGAGAATTTTGACTATCACAAGGCAAGTCATTCCACAATCTGGGGGGGGGGGTGGTTGGTGTGGGTGGGGGGAGAATAACAAACATATATAGTAGAAAAAGCTGTTCTGCAGATCAGTGCCAAAGACCATCACTGTTTAATCTGCTATGCTGTGCAAGTGATCAAAAGATTCGTAGTACAGTAACACCATTATTATTTTATGTGTTATCAGTAAATAGTTTATCTACTCTTAGAACACTTGTTAACAACTTTCGGAGCTAACCTTACAGCAGAAAACCCCGATCAGAGTTCTTCACCGGCGTCCATTAGCTACCCCGTGAGCGTACCATACACAACATGAGCTATGAGTACATAGACTCGCACCACTTCAAGCTTTTTTCTCAATACACAGCTGGAACGTTCCTTTCCAATAGCTATGAATTAGTATCACGTATACTTTGACAGGTGTAAAAATATGTGTTTAATTCAAGAAATCTTTGATGCTTCACTTAAAAAAAAATAAAAGAACACTATCATTATTTATCCAAAGAAGTCAAACTATTAAAAGGCAGGAATAGCTAAAGTGAAGGATAGGCCTGTAGAATTCTCAAAGTTAACTTTTTCCACTGATTATTGACAGAAAAGGAAGAAAAGGCAGTGTTCATAGATACGAATCGCCATTCAATTAGGTGTTTGAAGTAAGTGTCCGTTACGGACACTAATGACTATATCTCTGATTTTGTCGGTATTAGTTGCGTCTGTCCTATATTTTGTAGTGGTATTTAGGATACCTATACTTGTTACAGACATGCAAAAATCTGATTTGATGTTTTTTTTTAATTCTGATTAACAAATCACTGATATGCCTTAAGCCTAGGTGCATGTTCCATCATCTCTGGACCCCTCCTGATTTTACCCGAAGTAGTATTGATTTTTGATCTCAGATGAAAGGCGTAATTTTTTCTCATTGTCGTCCTGAAAGGTGAGCCCTCAAATCCATTTCCATTCCAGATTACAACAAAACTGCCGTTTTAAATGTTAACCATCAATTACACGGTATTGATTAGGGCTTTGCCCATATGCAGTATTTCTTCTTCATCCAAACCACAAGTTTGTTTCCACTGTACTTGATGTGCAAGTGCCAGGCTACCATATGAAGTAGACATAGATCGAACAGCACCTTTAAGTGTCATTGTCAATCGATATGAATGTACAGTTAAACAAGTCAAGGTGTGTACTGTGACATGGACCTGCAATGGCTATCTCTCTTCACCATTCATTATGCATAGTTTTGACAAGAGGGCTCCAATACCTGTGGCTGTTAAGTTATGTGACCACGCTAATGAGCTTGTTCTATTATAGCATGTTTTGGGCTTTCCCCGGGTCAGGAGTAGAATATTTGAAGGGCACCTTGTAATCGTTTTACAAGATTGCCTGCGACTCATTTTTCAGCCAATTTTCACTGAAATTTAACCCGGAGCCCAAACTTTGTGAAACTGCCTTGTGCTTGATGACGTCATAACTTTGCTAAATTTGTTTTTATTTGAATTCTGAACCTTAATCTTAATGTCACATATTTGTGTATGTATTCTGTTTCAGCCACTCTCATTGCTGTGTGTGTGCAAACTTTCTAGTGTTAAACCATTCATTTTAATACGAAAATCATCTGTAACTAAGTACATTTTGACCCTGTTCAGATCACTGTCATGACACTGATTCGTTTATCGTGAAAAATAACTTCAAAACCACCATAACCTTTCCATCATATCTAATTTTAGTAATGTCGTGACTGTTGGTTGGGCCACATCAAACAAGGGAATTCTGTGAAATTTCTGGTAAAAAAAAATTCCAGAAAGATATGGATAATCTTTATGGATCATTAGCCGTAACTGTGTTCATTGATGTTGAGAAGATGGTATGTTTGGCTTATTTGGGAACAAGAAATATGATCCGATGCAATAATTTTATGTCCTTTTTGGAAGGTAGTATAAGTGAGGCTATCACCCGGGGACTCCCACTTTGGAGGTGGAGTCTATGGAAGGTAGTAAAGGCCCCATTTATCACATCGTTGTCCCCCAAAGACAACCAATTTTTGCAAATTTTACCACTGTCCATAAAAGACCCCATTTTTCCCAGAAGACCTCTATTTTTTTTTTGGCAAATTTGTTACCTGAAACCCCTCTTTCGGGGCAATTTGGCTGTCTCTCAAACAAAGACCCTATTTTTTGCATGTCCTCTGTCACCGAATACCCCTGGTTTGGAATGCCACCTTACATTTTGGAAGTTTGCACAGTAACACCAGAGAGATGACATTACAAGGTTTCCAGAGCATTTAATTGAAATATCCTTGACTTAACATTTTGATTAGCTATATCAGGAGTTGTGTCATGAGACTTTGGACTTACCCCAGCCCAATCTGGAACACTCCTCAAAGGATGCAGACATCCTAGAGCTTGATGTAGAGGTTTGTAGCCATACAATGTTCATCTTAATCAACATCAAAACTCTGTCATCCGGGGTTTGAACAAAGCCCTCCTTGTGACACCTCCCATTTTACACTTTATAGTATATTGAGATACGCAGTGAGAGAATCGCACATCATGAACAAAAATGTATAAACACAATGGGAATGGATTGCTCACTACAAGTGGAAGCTGAGTAAATCAATTGGGAAATGAGAAACACTTACAACTTGGAAGTGTATACATTAGTGTTAATATACATAGCAGTAACAGTTAATTCCATTAATCCTTTGGATTAGCTATTTTTTATATTACGTCATCAGATGACATCATATTTTTGTTTTTAACCTTTGACAGAAAAGTACGCACTTAATGCAGATTCCATGTGGTTGAATGAGTTACATTTATGTGGCGGAGTAACATATTCTAGTCTAGAATTTGTGACCCACAATGAAAACCATTATTTTAGAACAATTTTAAACATTAGCACTGGCATGTTGGGACCGCTAATAGCTTCAACCCCTCACCAAAACCCCAATTTTTACCAAACTGTCCACATTTTGGTGCGGAAGAAAGCTACCATTCTTCTCATTTACCCTTTGAATCTTAGCTAAAGGATTTTGGTTTGGTTGTTATGAGCCAAATTGTGCCCCATTTTTGGTCACCAATATTAATTATCTTTGCATAACTTTGTTTCTTGAAGATAAGTCTTAACATGTGTATTTTGCCCATGATTTGCCCCTCCGACAGTAAAACATCCCTTCCTCGTTGAAAGAAATAAAAATGGAACCGTCCCAAACTCTATATAATCCATCACGGCCCCTACATACTCGTCCTTTGTCTAAATACGCCCCACGACAGTTGTGTTGTGTGTGTTCTTCGCTCAGCGTGGGAGTAATTCGCTAGTGCTTGTACACGTGTTTTTCAACTGAAACCATAGCTGTTGTGCATGGATTCTTAGTGTGCTTTCGGACCTGCGTGGATTTATACCCTTGGATTCATACCGTTTGATAACATATATTTTCAGAGCGGTTTTATCTTCCCTTTCTTGTGTGGATAATTGTTGTGTATTATTTTTGTTTGCTATGTCGAGGGAGAAAAGCCCGGGAAGAAGGCAGTTAAACCTGGGAAAAAAGTCACAGTGTTCTCCGGGAAATGCAAGTCGTCTCATGAGTCGCCATAGATTGCGCCTTTTAAGAGGCCGAAAAGGTCGGCTCCGGCTACAGTTTCTAAGCCTCCGCCATCTCCGTCTGACAAGAGTGGAAATGTCTCTCGGTCACGCAGGTTACCGTATCCTTTTCCGACTTATTTGTTGAAGTTTCTGAGCCAACGGCTGGGCGCCGTAACGGATGCCAACTTTAATTTTGTTGAGCCACCGACTGGTGTATCGTTAAGGCATACTAGTAGCCGCCACGTGTATCGGCTAAGACTACTAATGAGGCCCCGCCTGGTGTATCGGTTCAGGCATACAATAGCCGCCGACTGTGTATCGGTTAAAGCATACTAATGAGCC
>JAMKCH010033860.1:0-37988 GCA_023653785.1 Ophioderma brevispina | reverse complement strand
CAAATCTACTCTCCTTCACGACTTAAAGCTGCTGCCGTCATTTCATAGTACCCGTTGGAAGATAGGTTACAACCCTGATCTAGCTATGTTAGTAAAAACATCTCTAACTGTGTAGCAAGATTGTTCTGGATCCTGGTCCACTAACCAACATCGACCCAAGCGGTATCCAAGGTCAACGCTGCAGTAGACAAACAATGTGCCCCGTTTTAAGCGTTCGCTTGAACTACAGGAAAGCAGACTGGCAGGGATTCACTGTTGGCCTGATCAGAACGTGAATAGGATTGCTCCAAAACCCCAAACTATGACAAATTTGCCTAGTGAACAAGGAATGCCCAGGAGGGGAGATTCATACCCGGAGGCTGTGGGACGGAATGTATACCAGGCCTTTCCAGGAATGTGCTAGAGAATTATCACAGAGTATATCACCATGTTTGATGCTGATCCTTTTAGGCTGAAACAACTGCTAAAGGTGAGGAAGGTCGGAGAGGATCTCCTAGGAAAAGATTAAAACCTGCACACTTTAATTGAATCCACAGATATGACACATAACAGCAAGAAAGCATGGTCTACCATCCGAAGCTTCGAGGGTATCCAACAGAACCTCCACCGCAGCCAAATGTCAAAACCCAGCCAAGTCCCACCCAATGCGTTAAATGGCAAGTGTAGCAAGAAGCCAAGAAGATCAAACTAGGCCTGGAAGAGCTTTAGTGGCGACCCTGGTTTCATCCGCGCTTTCAACATGGGAAACGAATTGGAATTCCGGTATTGCTAACTTCAACCAGGAAAAGAGTAGGCCTTGACCCAAATGCTCAACTGAGCAGCGCAGCTGAAAAAATCTCGGCCCAGTAGCAAAGGAAGGCTTCTGAGCTATACATTGAGGCCTTATTTCCCAAAGGTTCCCCAAAGATCGGGAAGAAAGGTCACATGTTATGGCACTCCTAAAGCCGGGGGAGGGAAGATCCATCCAACCCCAAGAGTAGATACAGACCAACATCACTCCTCAGCCATCAATACAAGATCTTTGAACGTCTCCTGATCATCGTATCGCACCTGTGATAGGACGGAAACCTAACCAGACAAGCAGTTTCCGGCCAGGCAAATCAACAACAAGCCAAGTACAAACAACAACACATTAGGGATGGTTTCGAGAGGGTAGAAGTGTATGGTAACGGAGCTGAGGAGATGTGTTCGTTGACCTAACAGCAGCCTACGACACTGTTAATCAGATGCCTACTCCATAAGATTCTGCAAATTACCAAGGACATCGGCTTGATTGAGCTTATCCAAGGATTGCTGGCAAACAAAGGCTGTTCTGTCCACCTAGGAGCGAAGAAGAAGAAGAAGAGACGATGGCCGAGGCTCAAGAATGGTCTACACAAGGGAGTTTGCTCGCACCTCTCCTGTTCAAAACTATACAACGACTAGGAGTAGGAAGTGCAGGAACCTGTCGTTTCATTTAGCAGACGATCTCGGTTCCACGGTGGTTGAGAGAGACTATCCAAAGCTCTGGATGAACTCACTCCTATATGAAGAAACACCTACGTGCAAAATCCATCTAAGACACAGGGGTGTGTTTTCCATATACGCAACCGTGAAGCTAAACGTCCGCGTTCTTAAAAAGTTACCCTGGTATGCGAACACCTGGGAGAACTGATGATACCCTGTCTACCTAGGAGTTTACCTGGACCGGCATCTCTTATAGACCCAAATCGAGGAAAGAGACGAAGAGTAAAGTTGTTCAAGTAATAAAATTTTTGAATAATAAACTCCTGGCAAAGATGGGGTGGTCGGCCAAATACCCTAGAACCCAACGGAACTTGCCCTGTGCTACTCCTGTGCCGAGTTATGCTTGCCCTTATGGGAAAGATTCAATCCATGCACAAGAAGAAGCGTGATCCAGCGTTAAATGCCTCCTGCCGGCTTATCGCAGGATGCCTTCGCCCAACTCTAACGGAGGAGAAGTCATTTCATACGAATTACGAAATTACAGATGCGTCAGCTATTCGAGGGGTTGGCCTTCCACTGTGCAGTAGCAGAATTAGAAGTCGTGTCGTGGGTACCTGGACATCCAAATTCGACCCTAACTGGACAGTAAAGTTTTCTTCTTTGTCTACGAAGCTGACATTAGAACAGGGTTCATTTGAAGCATCGGCATTGTAAACTGTTTTAACATGTCTTAAACATTTTTGGGGCTGTGCTGGTAAAATTCCAGAGTGGTTCGGCAAAGCCTACTGACTCAAAGCATCATATCTGGTCCGTCAAAACAAGTTACAACCTACCAACCCACTTGTCTGTTATGTAATCCCTTAATACAGCCGGTTAATGGTTTTGGTGTGATAAAATTCGACCTGGCACGAATCATCTGAGCCATGGCGTCTAGTAAGCATGGATTGTACTTTGCACTTCTTCTGTATTAATCATTAGACATGGTCCCAAATTGATTGAGATGCAATTGGTCATCAATGGCTCATTAGCGGAATGCGATGCCAGTCACCACTTTTGGTGATCAACCCAAGCGCCAAAAAAGAACATAAACCCTTGGGCATGAAAACCAAAAACTTTTTTATAGTAATTTACGTGTTTTCTACAGCAGCCGGCATGTCCTCGCGATAAAATTGTAACTAGACACCTTGGAAAGCTTAAGGTGGTCCCATGTGTAGCTCAGTTACTAAATAGAGAAAGATCATTCTTTCTCAATATGTTGTCACAGCTTAACAATTTAAAAAATCAAAAGAATGTGGTCTTCATTTTAAATTTTCACAGGGCTTTTCAGCTCTCAGAAGTCAAAATCAAAAAAATACAGGTTTTTAATAATTTTACGTTTCTCGAATTTTTTTCGGCCGCATTGGAAACCTACATCATATTTTCACTCTTTCTCTCCGCAGATTTGAGAAGCGGTGGGACTCTTTCATAATGTCATGCTGCGGGTAACATAGAAATACCCATAACTCAGCTATGGGCTTTTTTTCCCAAAAAAACATGATTTAAACACGCAAGGTCCCACAGGGTTAGTTAAATTTTATCGCTAGGACGATGCGCGGCTGCCTGGAAAAAAACGTAAATTACTATAAAGTTTTTAATTGCACAAGGTGTATGTGCTTTGCTCTTCCTTTGATGATCCACACAGTTACTGGCATCGATTTCCGCTATGAGCCATTGATGACCCCCCCTCCCCCCCCCCCCCAATTGGACTCATCAATTCATTTGGGACCAGTGTCTAAGCTTAAATACAGACGAAGTGCAAGTACAACCTCCATGCTGATACAGCCATGCTCGATGATCGTGCCAGGGGCGATCTATCACAACCAAAACAATTAACCGTGTATTAAATGGATGCATAACAGGACAAGTTGTATTGTTAACTTGTTTTAACGGACCCAGATTCGGATGCGTTGGATGTTCAGTAGGCTTTGCCGGAACCCCTCTGGGAATTTACCAGCACCACGACACAAAAATGTTATAACTACATGTTACAAACAGTTAAAAGACGCTTTACTCTCAACCATGGAACCCTTGTTCGCTGTCACTTGTGAGAAAAGAAGAAAAACTTACTGTCATGGTGTCGGAATTTGAGTCCAGTACCCACGATCACGACTTCTGAATTTGCTACTCACCTGATCCAAAAACCCCTGCGAATAGCTGACGCAGTTCTGTAATTTCTAAATTTGTAGGAATAGCTCGAAAACCTGGTATCCGATGTTCTAAGCTGTTCAAAGTGGCAAGGATAGGTCATTTTTGCCAAATATCAGGATACATTTGGCAAAGATAGGTAAAAAGAAACCCCCGTAAAAAAGTCACGAGCCCCGTTCTGACACGTCTGGCTTGGTTGGTGGTGGTGGGGCATTTGAAATTTACGAATCATTGTAACAACTTTCTTATCAAGCTCAATTAGTGTTTTTGATAAAACCATAATCAATTCACCCGGTCCTATTCCCTTTTTGACTAAACCGATCAATCATAAAATAGCCTGAATAGTGACATGTTCGTTGTCCTACACTCATCCAATAGGTTGTTCCATTGGTGCAGGGCACAGTCAAGTTAGAGGTCATTTCATGACAGTTTGACTATAGAAGAGACAGAAATTTGGCGTTCATTCGGCGGTTGTTAAATTCCTCAATCTGGGATCTCGCTTTCAATACAAAACACGATTTTTTTTTAAGACAGTACGAACTTTTGAGTATTACCGTTCGCAGTAGAGTTGTACTAGACCATTATCAACCCACTCTGCAAAACATCTCAATTGCACAATTCGGGGGCTCTCCAAAACATGGCTATTATGCTTTAAAGGGAACGAGACGATATTACATCTCAGTGTCCCTAAACAAATCAAGGCTACTGATTTTTGCCACTAATGTAAGGAGTCCATACAAAAATATCCCACCCATCTGAAAGGATAGCTGAGAAATGCTTCTTTGGTACAAAAATTGTGCAAATTTCTACATTTTGTATAGGAGCAAATATGAAATTCAGCCTGGTTTACATGAAATATAAGCAAATCCCAAAATTGCCTTGTTTCTCTCTTTTAAGACATTTCTGGTAGCGAAATACAAGGTAAGAAATTTAATGAATGTAAAATCTATGAAAAAAATAAAAAACTTACTCCCCCCCCCCCCACATTATCAAACTATTTGGGTGCCTCAAAATCTCTCGTTGCACATTTAGATGAAAACTTGTTAAAAAGTTTTTGGATTGACTTCAATAAATTACACCCCGTTTAATTTTATCCCACCAAAAATTCTTATGTACTCAACTGTACCGGTACATTGCCGTACATTCTACTTCGACCAGCAGAACTGTCTCATCCCCACTTCTGTGGTGTGTGTGTTTGTTATTATTACACCTGGGCCCTACGTCAGGAGACAATACACAATAGCCGCTGTCTTCAATGAGGCCCAGGATTTCGGTCTATCCAGCAACAAAAACTCGCTTTTTTGATATGGATTGTATTATAGATTAAAAAGATGATTTGACACCAATACGAACTGACTTTAACACAAATGACAAAACTTACATGTGATGTTAAGGATTAGATTATTCAGTTACTCAACAAGAGGAAAATTCAAGGTCTTATACTGGGGAAACATATATATTAAATTTTGCAGCCTGCATTTGAATGTAAGCAAGTCGCCCACTCCCATCATTTTACCAATGACCGCAAATATGTTTCTTGCAGTTTTCAGTCTGCTGATGCTCACCAGTAGAAAGAAGTTCATTCCTGACAACAGTGTAGCTACCTGGACCTTCCCAATACCGTCGTCTTCTGAAGGAAATGGATTCTACATAGGGTCTCTCACAATAGTGGCATGATCTTCTCCTGGGTACTACGGTGTTAATATACACTTGGAAAGATGAGGCTGGCAACTATGCACAGTGTGAATTCACAGTTAATGTCAATTGTAGTACTGCTGAAAATCTTCATTTATTAATCATAATTGAAATTTCGCTAGTGAAACGAACGTCTACAATTCTCGATGTACATAAGTTGAGTTCTTCTGTAAGAGGTCAGTATATGTCGTTTCTGTGATCTATCATTTATCCGTTGACTGAACTAAAAGATGTTGAGCATTTTTTTCATATGAAATGATTGCCTAAGTATTTATACTTAAACCAAAGGTTGAACAAGCCACCGCTAAAACCTTGTTATAGGCCCAACCGCCCGAATATGTTTTGCCCCTGATTTAATCACCAATCATTTTAGTTATCACATGTTCATTTATGGCCTTTTGTTTACTTCGGCTACAGGGTTACTGCCGTGAAGTTACATTTTTAACATTACTTCTCAAAGTTCGTCTGTCCGTAGACAGGGTTTCTTTTTTTTCACTCGACCACCATTGATCAGTGCAGGACGCATAGCGCGTATTGTACGTATACGTAATGTACATAACATACGTCACCAAATTAAAAGATATGCAAAAGAATTTTATTAAAACTCCTCTCGGGAGAAAGGATAATAATATAAGAACTAATGTCAAACAACATCCATAAAGCAAAATTCTATGATGTCTAAATTTGATTTCATGTTTCGAAATTATTTATTAAAAATACATGATTAATCATATCAATTTTCTTAAAATAATACGATCTTTTATTTGAAAGTATTAATTATTTGGTGGAGAAGTATTTGGTGCGAAGTGACGCCAGCACCCAACCACGTCCTGTGGGCTCCCCTGTTAGTAACTGCTTAGCAGTGAAACTAATATCTACAACATCAAACACTGTTTTCCTTTAACATCATTTCTTAGTATACCCATATCATACAGGATGCGTCCTTGCCATCGAGAGACCCACACTCGACACTAAGGAAGTGCTATATATGTGAACACACAGGAACTACAGTTAGAAAGCAACCTTCAAGTCCTGATGTGACAACAACATACGAGGCATAACCATCCTGACGCTTAGCTCTGTCATACCGTTAATTGTCTACACACCTCCATCAGTAGACTTAAGCACCCTCAACTCATCCTTGGGAATTCCACCAAACCTCACCTATCTCGTGCGACCCGATTTCAAAAGACATAGTACCCATTGGGGCTAAAATGAAACTAAAACCAAGACGGCCCAAGCTGTCGAAGCATGGATAGACAGTCAACATCTACGGCTCTCACGACTCTAAGTCTTGCTGCGGTCATTTCATAGCACCGTTTGGAAGACCCGAGCGAGTTTGGTTACAAACCTGATTAGCTATGTTAGTAAAAAAATCTCATACACAGGTGTAGGCAAGATTGTTCTGGATCCTGGTCCACTAACCCCACATACGACCAATCGACGTATCCAAGTCAACGCTGCAGTTAGTAGACCAAACAAAGTGCTTTTTAAGCGTTGCTTTATACAGGAAAGAGATGGCAAGGATTACACTGATGGCCTGGATCAGAACGTGAATAGGATTGCTCCAAACCCATAACTATGACAAATCTGCCCAACTTGACTGCCCGGAGATTCATCCCCAGGGCTGTAGGACGGAATAAATACAAGGCCTTTCCAAGGAATTTGCTAGATAATATCAAGAGTATATCACATGTTGATTGCTGATCTTTTCGGCTGATGAGAACCACATGCTAAGTTGAGGAAGTTCGGAGAGGCAATATCCCGGAAAAGATCAAAACTGGCAACTTTAATTGAATCCCCGATATGACACCATAACAGCAAGAAAGCTGGTCTACCATCCGAAAGCTCCGAGGGGTTCCAACAGAAACCTCCACAGAAGCCAAATGTCAAAACCAAAACCAGTTGCCCAGTTGACAATGCGTTACAATGGCAAGTGTTGTAGCAAGAAGCTCAAGAAGATCAAAACCCTAGACTGTAGATGCTTTAGTGGCGACCCTGGTTTCAACATGGACGAATTGGAATCGGTATGCTAAAACTTAACAGAACACCAGCAGTAGATTGGACCAAATCTCAAAACTGAGCAGCCTGAAAATTCGGGGGGGCCCCGTAGCAAAGGAAATGGCTTCTATGAGCTATACAATTGCTGCCTTATTTCCCCCAGGTTCCCAAAGATCTGGCAGGACAAGCCATGCTTATGGCACTCCTAAGCTTGGAAAGATCCATCCATCCCCAAGAGCTACAGACCAAAATCACTCTCAGCCTACCTACAAGCTTTTGAAAGTCTTCCTGGTCAATCGTATCGCACCTGTCGATCGACGAAACACCTCATAACCAGAACAAGAGGTTCCTGCCCCAGGGCAAATCAACAACAAGCCACGTACTAACCACTAAACTCAACAACATAATGGTTTCGAGAAGGGTTCTATGGTAAACTGGAGCTGGTTCGTTGACCTAACAGCAGCATACGACACTGTTAATCACAGATGCCTACTCCACTAAGCTTCTGCAAATTTACCAAGGGCATCCCCGACTGGACTTTTGAAAAACAGCTCCTATCCAAGGCCCCCCTTGCTGCCGCAACACAGGCTGTCTTTGTCCCCCGCTAGAGCGAAGAAGAAGAGCCGATGGCGCAAAGGCTCAGAATGGTTACCACAAGGGAGTTTGATCGCACCCTCTAACTGTTCAACATCATACCAACGACCTAGGAGGCAGGAACCTTTCGTTTCTTTATCAGACGATCTCGGTGCACGGGTTGTTGAAGATAGACTATCCAAAGCTATGGATGGAATCCACTCCTTATTAGAGAAAACAACCTAAGGGCAAAATCCATCTAAGACACAGGTGTTGCTTTCCATCTACGCAACGTGACCCAGCTAAAAAGTCAGAAATTTAAAGTTACTGGTCTGGAACCCCTTGGGCATGTGATAACCCTGTCTACTAGGAGTTTACCTTGGACCGCACTCTATTATAAGACCACTCGAGAAGAGAGAGTAAAGGTTTTTTTTTGTTTACGTAATAACTTTTGAATAAAACTCACTGGCACAAGATGGGCGGTGCTCCGCCCACCATACCCTAGAACACCGGCAATTGACCTTTGCTCTCTGTGCCGAGTATGCTTGACTGTATGGGAAGATCATCCAGACACGAAGTTTGATCCAAGGTTAACGCATACTGCCGGCGTTATCGCAGGATGTCTTCGCCCCCCAAACTCTAACGGAGAACTTCTACATCCTAGCATGGAATTGACCTGAACCCAGAATTCCGTCGTAGCGTGCCCGAGAACTGAAGAGCGTAGCTGCCAAGTATCTAAGGTGACGCACCTCACCTGTTGACAGATACCATGCTGCAACCGCCTTCAATCCAGGAGAGAGTTTCCTAAAGGTGTTTGTTCGAATTTATGGCCCGATTGTGTTCTCTATTGTACAAGGTGGCATTGCACTACGCCCCATCAAGTACCGTGGGAACCAAACTTACAGTTTTGATGGCACGAGCACTAATTGCCGCCCCACTTACAAAGCCCTCTTCAATACCGTGATAATATGATGGTTAACCCCTAATCGGAGGTTTTTTGTTTATATCTGAGGAATGAAAAGGCATTGGGCTTCAATTTCAGGACGACAATGAGAAAAATACGACCTTTATCTGATATCAAACATCGATAATACTTCGGTAAATCATGGGGTCCCAAGGCGATCCGCGCCCCCACGCCCTTTTAAGCAAAGTCCCCAACCACTTGCACCAGTCTTAAGGAGTCAAGAGAGTTGCCTTGTGCCGCCAAAGAAAGCCTGCCAATCAAACCAAGTACACATTTTGGCAATTTGAACCTGGTGAGCATATCCCACCTGGAGCTGACTCTTCATGGGCTGGAATGGCGTTGCCTCAAAAGATTGAGAACAGAACTTTGCCGCCAGATCTAAGGTGTCTGCAGACCACCCGGGGTGCCTGAAGCAGATCAGGCACATACTGTCCGTTGCCCCTGGAACCGCACACAGACCATTGAACACAATCTTGGTCTGCCCACTGCCGGACGGCACACATGCACCAAACAGGACCCTGGCGGAATTCAGGTGAAGCTCCAGACGTTTTTTGTACTTATCTCTGGCTGGATAATATTTGAGAACCCAAAGCTTTTTTTTAAAAACTCTACTGTTAGTGAAGATTGCCGTTCAGAACTGTCAAAATAAACTCTCCCGGGGGTGAAATGTTAAAAAACCCTTATGTATTTCTTTAAAAAGTTGCATTGAATGGTGGGCTGGATGACGTGTGTATGTACTTGTAAGTATACATAACTTGTACCTTTTTCTGGACCTGCTATGTACTCGTCAACTTTTCCAAACAGGCCCCCAATCGACAAAAGTCACATTTCGCGATATCGGCGATTGAAGTTTTAGAGATTATGATCTCACGTACAGCGTTTGTCTCAATAATAAAAACGCAACACTTTGCCTGCCAACCCGCCATAAGTTTTGAACCAAAAAGTATATGGACTATTTGTCATTTGTTATAAGGTAAGAAGACGACTGTTAGCTAATATCCCTGAAGTATTTATTTTGTGATGGAGTCAATAATTTATAAGATATTGACCCCAGCAAGTCAAGTACCAGAGGACCCTTTTACAAAACTGAGGAGCTGGTAACTACAAGGCGTGACTTGAAGAACAAGTTAAATGGCAATACAATGTTTGATTGCAATAAATTTTAATTGCACAAATGTCTTGCAAAAAAGTGCTTACGGATCAAATAACTACATTAACCTAATTATTATTAAGTGATAATGATAAGCGGGTGAAAAACAGTATTTGGTGTAAAACTAACATTCAAGCCAGCGAGCTACGATAACTATGACGTATAAGTATAGTCTATAAACTTGCTTGTTACATTCTGAATTTATGAAAGTAAAGTAAAGCAGGTTTCAAAACAAATTCCCAATAACCAATATCAGTTATTTATTCGGTCATCATTTTGGCGGTTTGTGTTTGTAGCCCCCCCTATCCACAAATACATTGGCGTAATTGGTTGTGGCCGCTGGTTGTCAGGATTTTATTAAGATAGTGTGATGATCTGGGCCGCGGTATCCATGAAAGGACGTCCTAACTGGCCCGCTTATTGAGGCTGGGGGATGGGAACCGTCAGGAGTTGGCACCCTACTCTATTCGGACCATGACTGCGATGTGTCATGTACAGTTGTGATCTCTGTACACGGGAACGGAGGTTTACGTCCCCTCCGAAGGACGGGATGCTGTTCATTGATCCATTTGCCCAATACCATTTTGGGTTATAGATAAAATCAGTGGGCTCTTTCACAAACTATGGTAATGATTAGCTCTATCAATGTGTATAATTTAGATAATACGAGGTGTTTCTTAATCATATATCCAAAATTCCCATCTTATTTTTAGTGTGAGGTCAAGATGATGTTCCCAAATATCGGATTGTGTTCTTTCAACTGTGAAGGTAGCTCCTAACATAAGCAAAGTTTTGAGGTCTGAAAGAGTGTATTTAAATAGCTTTCATAGAAATTTTGTAAAATTATGTTAAATTTGGTTCAGGCAATCAATATCTTTGCATCATTAAATAAATGCCCTCAGATTTGGCCTTTGTAAAAAGATTCATAATGATTGTATTAGTATAGGCCATATGCGATTCAACATTGAAAAAAAATTCCAATAAAAGGACTTTTTGTATATTATTGTAGGGCTATATGTGAATTATTATGAAAAAATTTGTCCGGCCTTCGGGCAGCTGCGTTGGTCAAGGTCAAAGGTCAAAAAACGTCAAATTAAAAAAAACCTTTATAAGGCATATCATGGATCTTATCTCCTCAACCATTTGGTCTAAAAGAACAAATGAGGTTTGTTCCTACCAAGGTTTTGGGAGTCAACAAAACAAAAATTAGCTACAGAAAAAAACATTTCAAATGCACCCTTCCTTGATTTTTCAACAAAAATAATATGGCACTACTGGCCATGAAATTGATACTTTAAACTAGTCACCCAGAAACCATTTAAAGGTGTTGGTTAAGACCTTCTTGGAGTCTTAGTTACCAAAAGCCTTGACCATTTGATTTTGTACATGGTGGATTGGTATAAGTCTACTCTTTAATTGATTCAAAACGTTCCAATAGTCCTCCCTTTTGACGTCATAGGAATGTTTTAATGAAGTAATAAAGGGGAGACACTTGATTTCTCGATTGTTGCTTTAAAAAAATAAGCCATTTCTATTTTGAAGTAAAAAATACAGGAATGTGTGATTTGCTCGGTGTTTTGGGGTCGGTGATTATGAAAGGAACATCAAGTTTTGTAACTACACAGGAGGTAAAGTGGGTAAAGGCAATAAGCGATATATATTTGATAGAGTGCAAAAAGAAAAATATGATATGGTTGGGCAACCATCCCCTTCCTCCAAAATGAGTCTTTGGGGGGGTTCTTCACACTACCAAAGTTAGGTGCGTGACGATTATTTTGCATAAAATGAAAGCAAATGATGGTCCCAAAATCAGAGGCAGTTCAGTCATTAGGTTTCAAATTTAGTGTTTGTTTAGTTGGACCGATGAAAAACTTGTGGCATGGTAAACACCCCACCTTCCTCCCCCAAGAAGAGAAGGTTACCTCAGGCCTTCAATGGTGGACTTTGCCACTCATATGAGGCAAGGGGTTCCATTCAGCCTACCTGTGACCTATCAAAAACCCCTGACAATGGAGGCGTTTAAACACTCTGACGACAAATACGTTTGTAGTGGGGGGGGGCTCACCCATCTCTTCGGGGCAGGGCCGCTGACGCATTCACCACATAAACGTCCTCGAGTTTCGCCGTCTTTCTGGCATTGCGGCCCTGACTCCCTGTTTTCCGGGGAAGATAATGTGTTGTCCTCTGCGACAATATGACGGTGGTGGAATATAAACAAGGAAGGGGTGTAATCAGTCCCAACATATGCAGGGAAATCGTTCGCTATTAGGGGTGGTTTCCGAGATTGGGACATCGGGATGATCCCCTCCCGTGTTTCGGGAGTAGACAATCGTTTGCGGACAGTCTCCCTGGAGGGTCCCTAATCCAGACACAGCCAAAAGTCAGAGGGCCAAGGTCGGGGAGTGGAAGCTCTATTTTCCAGTTTGCCGCACAATCTTTGATGTGGACCGTCACAACCGTGGATCTGTTCGCCTTAGTCATGGAATCGTCAGATGTTGGCATATTAGGGGCCCTATCTTGGAAACATGGATCCCGGGCAAGTCAAACGGACGCCAGTGTTTGGCAGCGGACCGGGCAGGAGTGATAGCCTATGCTTGATCATAGCTCTCCAGTTGCATGATCCCAAAAGTCCTCGGAGTGGCGCTTGTCTCGAGACTGCTCTGGTCCTGCTGGTAGCCCATTATGGCACGGCAGCTGTGGTTCACAAGCCGTGTAGATCTGCTGGTAAGGGAAGAGATCCATCTTCCAAAAGGAGGGGAAATGGTAAGAGCTCTCCAGCCGACGCTGTCGTCCCAGAGTGCACCCACCATGACTCCGCCGAACCTGTCTGGTGCATTTCTGCGCTGTTACACTGAGGTGGGACTTTCTGAAAAAGGTGCCTTGCTCACTGTTTATGGCAAATTTCCTAGAGCATATTATAGGATTACCAGCAAGGGTTTGCGATAGTAGAGGTTCGAATCCAGCAATTTCTGAGACCGTAGACCAGATTGGCCATTTCCTCAGGAGGAAAACTTTCAGGAAAAGGGTTAACCTTAGTGTCCTGACTGTCCGAGGTTTCGTTTTTTAACCGAAACAGCCAAGGCAAGACCCGTGAAGGGATCGGTGATGGCATGGATGTCCAATCTGGGGAATGAAGGGTTTATGTTACGGATCGTACCCGGTTGTAGCCTTGTTACGGAGGGATTTGCCATTGGTCTTTGCAAATTCTTGGTGTCGGATCAGTTTAAACCCAACCGAAAGGTTAGTCTTCTGGAACTTCCGAGTGGCTGTGGCTTGTGGATGTGGCTCTTGTGGCAATATAGGGGGTAGTTAGGATATAATGCCTTGTCTATGGACGAAGGCCCATCACGGCTTTGAGCGCCAAGGAGGTATATATTCTTCCACATGCAGGTTTTTTTTGGCCAAAATTCAGGACTCTTTTACCCGAAACCGGTTTTGTTTCTGCCATGTCTCCGATAGTTGCAGAGACCGGAATGCAAACAGCGCAGAGGAAGCCTGCCGCAAGGGACACATTGAGCCACCTGGATTTCCTTCAGTCATCTGAAATGCACACAAAAAACACCATGATTGGTTGACGGGCTTCTTGGTTAGGGGCCATATGATGGTCGAGCTCACGCTTCCTCCTGGGCATTCTTTAAAGAGGCCTTCATCCCAGACATCTTGGACAATGGTCGGTGGAGTTCTACTTCCACCTTCCAACAAGTCTATTTGATACATTGTGTTAGTCAAGCGGAGAGGGGTGTTCTCGCGTCAATACATCCTTTGCTGATCGACCTAGGGTGATTTCTTGACCAGGAAGCATTAGGCGACTATGCGACTATGGGTGGGGCTTTGACAGGGGTTGCGTTGGCTTTGGCTACCTTCTGCGACCTTCTTCTCACGAGTAAGCCATCAGTGGAATTGTTGTCAAATGTAAGGCAAATGTGGAAGGAGCTAGCACTAGTACAGTGTAATTTCCTCATCAGGAGTGATAGGGCGAACACTTGAGTATTGATACTCTACCTTCCATCGGCCTTATTGCGCCCACGCAATTTTGTTATTCTCTACCTATACCTGCAAGAAGGTCTTTGGAAGGTTTTTTTGTTTGGGAAACACATGTTGCGAGGGCGAATCAACACGCTGCTTGATGTGGTCCCGTGAGCTGGTGCCTTGCCATGTCCCAGACTATTTCGGGAGTCTGCTCATTTTAGAGTGGGATGGGTTTTAATAGTACCCAAATGAAATATTTATGCAAAGTTCTGTCACTATACCACACTATTATCACACAGGACTCCTCAGTTTGAGTATCTGTCCAAGAACAGTATTCAGTACTGATTTGACATAAATTGTAGCGTTTTTTATTATATATATTTAGGTCAAATATGTGTTGTTTTAATATTTGTACAGACTGCCGAATTGGCTAATTTACGGTGATAAAACCGTGTACAAATTCGGATTAAAAGTGCTTTCTATGCTGAAAAGCAATGATGGCTGCGTTGTAGCCTAAAATATGTTTATTGTTTTTATTGACCCTCAAAACTTGGTATAGACACCACCCTTTTTGCTCTAGGCCAATTGGCTGAACAGTTTTTATGACCCCTCACATGATGCATTATACGGTCATTGACCTTGACTTTGAATATCTGACCAACGCAGCAACTTGAAGGCCGGACAACTTTTTACAATAGTAGTTTGGACTTTTTCATTATAGATTATATAAAGTTTTTGTTTATTTGATACTTGTACAGACGGACAATTGGCTAATTTATGTGAGAAACGTGGAAAAATTTTGATTAAAAGGTGGCTTTCTTTCGATGTGGAAAGATAATGATGACTTCATTGCAAGCCTCAAAGACGTGTTTTTATTGTGTTTATTGACCCCCAAAACATGGCTATAGACCCATTTTTTTTGCTTCTAGGAGCCAATGGGATAGCACTTATACCCATCATAGCCGTATAAAGTTCGGTGACCTTGACTTCAATATCTGACCAGCCACCGCACAAACTAGAAGGCGGGGACAAATTTTTTGGTATTATTTCATATATAGGCTACCAGAATATGCAAGACTCCTACTTTATATAATTTTTCAGGTTGATAGTGCATGTGTCATATTACGCCGCTACGATTATTGAACGCAAATTTTGCAAGTGGGATCCCATGTATGCTTTATACACATACACTGGTTGATAAATGGTATAAAATGCCCCAATGGATATCACCCCGCCAGGGTTTTAATTCAGAGGAGGAAGCAGCATGCTCAACGCGCTCCAACGCACCTCATGGCCCAGAATATCTGGATACCCAAGCCCCCATGAGTTAACTGGGTTTCGAATAAGTATTCCCGTCTAGCTGCAACCCTGTCTAAGAGATTGATCTCATCAAGTGACTAAGTTTACCATCATGGGACTGTTCTAACACCATCCAGAAGCCTGTGAAAGTCCACGCACCGCAAGATCCTTGACCAACGGGTCCAGAAGAGCCATCTGTACAAAGCCCCCTTAACATAAGAACTCCATATGGAAGAGACGAGCCTGAATTTAAGAAAACTGAATCGACTCTGTGCTTGGAACAGTTTTTGCGATGAAAGAGTTTAAGAAGGAACAGAAGAAGAAAAAGCAACATTTAAAAAATCATTCTGATTTACTGATGCAAACAATTTTTGTAATGGTCTTTATATGTTTTGGTTTACTCTACAGCAGCAAAGTGTGCAGTGTTTTTAAACATTCGTTTCATTAAGCTGAATGCATAGAAAATACAATTCTGAAAATACACACCAAAATAGGTTTCAATTAAATGATACACCTTGGTTGGCGCAAAGGTCAAAGGTCAGACTTTTTTTGGAACCTTTCTTTCATGATAAACTATTATAATATTGTGTGCTTCAATACGTTATATGTAAAAAATCAACAACAGCAACGTCTTGCTTCTTTTGTTTTTTTCTTTTCTGGAATCCTGATTTGGAATTCACTGTTAACATGTTTACTCTGTACTAGTGGAGGGGCCTCATGTAAATTTGTGAAGTTCATGTTAATTTTTTGGCAACCACTAAATACGTATACTACTGTGGCTGATTATTTCAGAAGACCACGTTGCCAATTTGTTTTTCGTTTACCTTTAGTGACCTTGACGCACGGTCGAAGTCAAATGGTCATACATCATCCAAAGTATATCTACCTTGTACCAACTGTGGCAACTTTCACAAGGAACAGTGTTATGCATATTTATTTTGTTATTTGACCTTCGGCTTTCTTGTTAAATACAAATCAAATAACCTAATTTGAGACATAATATGCATAAAATTGCCTTCATGCAGGCCAGTCCTGTCCAAAGCCTAAAGTTTTTTGCCAATTCTGTCATCACTTAAACACTCTGCTTGAATGTAGAATGGACACTACACAACCCCATTGCTATTAATACCCATGAGTAAGTAATAACCAAGTTTTTTTTAAAATGTGCAAGAGAAAATCATCGATGTAGTCTACATACCAAATTCATGGAACGATTCGTCGTTATTACCGTGAAATAACCACGACTCGCACTTCAGAGACAAAATATGTATACTAGTTATCTTAGTATCAGAGTAGATCACCATGTTTGAACTGATTCCTTTTCGGCTGAAACACTTGCTCAGTGAGGAATTTCGGAGAATGATCTCCAGGAAAACGATCAAAACTCTATCACACTTTAATTGATCCACCGTTACCCATAACAGCAAGAAAGCATGGTCTAATATCCGAAAGCTCCGAGGGATCCAACCGAACCTCCAAAGCAGCCCAATGTCCAACCCAACCAAGTTGCCCACCAACTCCTTAGATGGCAAGTGCCCAGCAAGAAACCCAGAAGATCAAACTAGCCCATAAGAGGTTAGTGGTGACCCCTGGTTTCACTCGCACCTTCAACATGGACGAACTAGAAATCGTAATTGCTAAACTTCAACCAGAAACAGTACCCTTGAAACATCATCTTCTACTGAGCAACTAAAACATCTCGGCCCAGTAGCAAGGAATGGCTTCTTGAGCTCTACAATTGCGGACTTATTTCCCACATTCCCAAAGACTTGAGGGAACACATGTTATGGCACTCCTAAAGCATGGGAAAAATCCATCAATCCAAGAGCTCCAGACCTAATCACTCCTTAGCCATACCTACAAGCTTCTTTGCGCCTCCTGCTCATCGTATCGCACCTTGATAGATAACACCTCATCCCAGAAAAGCCAAAGGTTTTCCGTCCAGGCAAACACAACAAGCCAAGTACTCAACCTCACTCAACACATTTGAGGATGGTTTCGAGAAGGGTATGGTAACCGGAGCTGTGTTCGTCGACCTATCAACATGCATAACGCACTGTTAATCACAGATCTACTCCATAAGATCGCGGGAAATTACCAGACATCCTCTTGACTGAGCTTTTCCGAGATTGCTGGCAAACAGATTTTCTTTGTTCACTAGGAGCGAAGAAGAGCCGATGGCGTAAGCTCAAGATGGTCTACCACAAGGGAATGTGCTCGCACCGCCCTTTTCAACATATATATCAACGACCAACCTAGGATGCAGGAACCTGGTTTTATCTATCAAGACGATCTTGGAATTATCGCCAAAGATGCCGACGTCACAGTTTCGAAGCGAGACTCTCCACACTTTGGATGAAACTCACTCCTTATGTATAGGAACCACCTACGGCAAATCCATCTAATACACAGTGTGTGCGTTCCATTACCAACCGTGAACAACTTCAGCTTAGTAACTTGGTCTGGAACTCCCCTGGAGCAACGTGTGATAACCCTGTCTACCTATGAGTTACTTTGGACCGCACCCTCTCTCTTATAAGACCCCTCATCGATAAGTACGAAGTAAGTAATGTTCCCGCAATAACTCGTGAACAACTCATCTGGCACAAATTGGGGTTTCTCGCTCCCCACATACCCTAAGATCGACGGACTTGCCTGTGCTACTCATTCCAGAGTTGCCTCCCCTGTATGTGAAAGATCAACCCATCCAAGAAGCGTGATCCAGCGTTAATGCCTCCTGTCGGCTTATATCACAGGATGCCTCCGTCCAACACCAAGGGAAACGTAAATACACCCTAGCGAATTGCTCCACCATACACCGTCGTAGTGTGCGAGAATGCAAGAGCGTAGCTGCCAAGTATCCCATGTGAAGCACCTCTGTATGTACAATACCCTGCTGCCAACCGCTTTAATCCAGGAGAGTTTCTTAAGCAAATTCCACCTCTGAAACAGTCTCCAAGGAGGTTAAGAGAGTCGCCTGTGGAAAGAAGACTGCCATCAACCAAGTAACATCGATCGGTATTGAACCTGGGTGAGCATCCCCACCTGAGCTGACTCCGCTGGCTGAATGCGATTCCTCAATAAGGAGAACCAGAGAAACTGGCGTCTAAGGTTCCTTGCAGAAATGGGGCTAGCTGGAAGTCGATCCGGCCCTACATGTGGTTGTGGAACGCACCACAGACAATGTAACACCTCTTGGTCTGCCCATGCTGGAGCAACATCACAAACAAGACCTTGCGGAATTCATGAAGCAGCCAGACATTGAACCACTCTGCTGGACCTATTTGAGAACCACAGGTTTTGGACACGATAAGAAGAAGATCTTAGTGTCAGTCCATTTTTGATGTGGGGTAGGACCCATAGCTATACCATTTTTTTTTTGCCATAAAAGAGAAACCCAGCTATCCAATATTCAAATTTTTGGCCAAATTTAAAAAACCACAATTTGACCTATTTCCACCAAATATGAGAACATTTTGAAAATTTAAATGTTTTAAAATTTGCAGTTTTGGCATTAAAAAAAAAAAAGGGTAATTGATATCCCAGAAGGCTAACAACTGAGACGAAACTGATATTGCAGTCCCCGTTTGGTCATTTATGTTGAGATCCCCCCCCCCGGCTTATCCCAACCCCAATGCTCTAGGTGAGAGCGAATGCCCCATAGGACAAAATTGTGATTTCTTCCTTTGTATGATTCTTTATATAATCCTTTTAACCATAGAACCAGAAGTCTAAAAATTAGTCCTAAACAGCAAGATCAAGTTAGAGTCATCCCTATCCAACCCCCACCCCCCCCCCCCCATCAGCTGCATTAATGCCATGTAAACCGAATTGTGTTACACAGTTCGTAAAATGTTTCCAGACAAGTTGCAAATCTTCCCATAAAAAATGTGCTAGACATTGGAACATGCACTTATCCCATCGTCTTACCAAGTCCTTTTTTGTAACACGGTTTTCCAATGGGGTTAGCCACCCCCCTCGAGAATTCGTTTTTATAAAGCACCCTCTGCTTATGGATTTTGATAGGCAATGGTAGCTATGGTCATCCTCTTTCCATTGATACCAAATAAGTACTAACTACCTAGTAATGGCGTCACAATGACGTCATAAAGTCCGCGAGTCCGGCCAAATTGTGCATTTTCCACAGAAAATAGGCGAAATCCGATATAGGATTTCATTGCGGTTTTCAGCTCTAATGAGGCACTGACTATTTTAGATAAATATGATTTTTTTAGAGGCATACTATGTGCAGAATAATTTCAAAAATGTACTACAAAATATTCTTGGTGGCAAACCACCCCCCGTACCCTTCGACTTTGACGGCATACCCTAACCACCGGTGAAGGTGCTACCTTCACATTTTTTTCGCTAAAATGACCGGGAAGATGAAAAACGATTACCCGAGCTTTTACGCGCTTATGGCATTTTAGCGGCACCGGAGCAAAGTTCAAGGATAGGGGGTGTTAACCACCACCCCCTACCACCACCCTTGGTAAGACGAGGGTTAGATGTTAATATTCTTGTTCCACCAAAATCACACAAAGCTTTATGTGTTCTAAACAACACTTAGCTTTTTCTTGACAAAACCGTTTTAATTGAACATGATCATTATTTCCCTGGTCGTAGTGTATAGAGTGTATGCAAAATCCAGTCAGATAATATAACGCCCATTTCCACTTGCTGATTATAGATTCCCTTGACTCAAACCACAATTATCATGTCTTATAATGGTTCATCACCACATGTTCATTACATTTCATTACATGTCACCGACCTCTTTGGAGAAAACTGTTTAAGATTGATGGGTTCATTCATACGTGTATATGAGTTTTATTGCAATACATTCTCTAAGTAGGCGATAGCGCATATTTTGTGTCCATAATTGTGCACTGTTTGCATAGTTTTAGCGGAAGATGTCCTTTAAAGGAGCAGACGTCTTTTTGATTCTGAAGACAAGACGAAAACCAATTTTAAACTCTGTGAAGTATGTCCAATAGTCCCAAATGATGATCTACTTGTTTACATAACCTAATTCAAATTATACACTAAGCTTATGAGTTTTGATCGTGAACGTGGGCACTGGCAGTAGGGAGATGGTAGAATCTCCTGATATCAGCAGCAGTTGCCATCGCACCCCCAAACACACACACACACACACACCAATCCCACAAAAGGGAAAAGGTCGCAATTTTTGTTATTTTGTGCATAAATGGTCCAAAGTGTAGATACCATTTGACCAGAAATTCCACTTTTAGTGATGAGATGCCAAAGGACCATTTTCTGAGGGGGGGTCCTGAGGGCTTCACACCCTACCAAGGAGTTTCAAAGGTAACTTTAAACGTACAAGTATTTTATCGGTCTAAAAAGCCCCCTAAACAAGTCTGGTAAGTGTAAAATCATCTCCCCTTAATCATATTGGCACTTTTTGACCCCCTAAGCAGTAGAAATTTGTTTCTTTTTAGGCTATACTGAATAACTCATTACACAAAATGAGCCGAAATACGATACAAACTCTAACGTGGCACTGGCATTCGTCCAACATCGTACCCTAAAGTAAGTTCAAGTGTGAAAATACACCTATTTCATTTCAGATTTCAGTGTTTGGCTATCCTTTTCTTTTACGTATCGTGTACAATCTTGAAAAAATACTCCCTTTTACGTGTTTCTTGATCGCGCATGATATCCCTTTGCCAATGGACCTGTGCCCCCCCCCCCGGCTCAGGATGGAAAGAATATTAAAACACACACATGTGACGAGACTGAAAAGATAAATAGTATACTTTTAAAATATCACACATGTTACGTGGACTGAAAATATAACTAACTTTTTTCTGTATCCAAATGTGGGTTGTTTCACGGTTATAACCATTTTTTATTTTGGATTTTGGGATATATAGACTACATCAAACAGTTTCCTCTTGCACATTTTCATAAAACAAATTGGTTTTCTTTCCAAAGCTGCCATCATCAGATTTGTTGGTTCGTTTGCCCCATTAGTGAATTAATTTCTTTTAGGTATATTTCCGCCATGTGGAAAAGGGGGAGGATAAGTCTCTACGTTGCTGTCGTCTCATTTCAAAAGGCCACCATTTTTTATGTAAAACCGCCATTGAATTTTATCCACACTACACGACACCAAGTGTTTAACCGCCTGCAGTGTGTTTAACGCCTGAGGATTCACATCACGGCGGTGCCAAAAATGGCCGCCGCAAGGAGGCAATCTTTTGCTAAATGATTTAAAATGGAAACTTGTTGAAATAAGATCCTGAGTGATATTTTGGAGCTCCATAAAGAATTTATGGCTTTTATATTTTACGTACCGGCTTGTTTTTAAGATGCTGTGTGATTATTCGCTCTAGGGTAATGTAATCAGGAAGAAAATCAGCCCTACACATCTTTGCGACGTTATTAAACAACATTTCTAATAATGACCCTAAATCCATTCCAAGATTAACCAATTAAAGTGGGGTATTTGACTTGTCCTATAGCGTGCTGTCACTATAGATATTACTCCTTGGGCCATATAACGTAGTTAAGCTGACTCTATAATACTTTCCATAGGAAGAAACACTCATATCAACCTGATTTTATAAAAACATAATAAATGGGTGTTGACTGTATTTAAGGACTCATAGTTGTTTTCCCGTATAAATGAAATCTGCGTATGAAGAATGCAAATAGTGTCTAAGTATGTAGAAGGAACAATTTTACATATGGTGAACCTAAATTCCCTTTGAGCAACATCAGTTCTATCTTTGTTCTGACTTGTACCAAGGCCCCTTCCTCTTCTCTCTCTCTTCACTTCCTAGATCAGCTTCCTTCCCACTCAACTAGGGTTGAGTGGTCGGCAATTATCCAGAAGTACTAGAGAAAATTGCGGAAATGTTATCAATAGTTGTCGTTATGGTTCATGATTATGTCGAAAACATGGGTTTTTTCTTCTTGATTTATGTCCCCCGGACGGGTATCACCCGCCGCCATCAGGAGTTATGATCATGTCCGCAATACACAATATCATTAAATCTCTTTTTTGGTGTCGCCCAAATATTACTCCATTCTTACAACCATCTATTTTGAGAATTTTTAGTACATTTAACAACATGCATCTACTGGCGGTCATCTTGGACACTAAGGAAGCCCACTTCAGGAAGTTAGAACTTTATTTCGTTTATTCCTGGATAAAATTCCTATCTATAATGAAATACCATAACAGTTATCATAACCATTGGTGGCCATTTTGAAATAGCGTACTCGCTAAATATGCAACTTTTCGGGGTCGGAAACATACCTAATCCTATTCAGGGACACCACCTTAGGTGTATTGGAATTAATCACCAGTGGTGCAACAACTCGAATTTTAAGGCCCGTACAGAACTGGCTCATGGACTAATTAGTTACTTACCCATTGGCATTAAATGATATTTGGGGTTGTGTGTGTTTCTCTATACTTGTGCAAAATGTGAGGTCTAACTCTTGCTTTGGACAGGACTTGGGGTCTGAATAGAGCATTTTATGCATAGTATTGTTTCTAATTAGCTTATTTGCAATAAAACGAAAACAAAAGCTCAAGTAACAAAAATATCATCAACAAATTCCTTGTGAATTTGCCACATTTTGGTACGCGTTCGATATACTTGGAACGATGTATGGACCGCTTTGACCTTTTGACCTCGTTTCAAGGTCCTATAAGGTGACGGAAAAAATGGCAACATCGCGTTTGTTAATAGTCAGACCCAGTAAAATAATTTATAGGGTTGCCAACATTAACATGAACTTCATAAAGTCATTCCTTCTGGAGAACATAGTCCCTCCACTACTTGTGCACGCGGCATTTTGGGAGCCCTCTAAAAATGAGGCCATAAATTAAATGAAATGCATAAATCGCGGATTTTTGATATGGTGATTGAGAAGTAACATTTTAAAAAGTATATAATATATTCTAAAAAGGTTAAAAATATTTTTTAATATTTTTTGTTTCATCGGGTAACAATCATTTTGACTCACACTGTATGTCTCTTAAATTAGTATTTATTAGCACTTATTACAGGGAAACATTATATGCTAAATTTGTTTTTATGCAGCACCAGTATTAAAAAAAGGAAAATGGTGGTTAGACTTCCTTATATTGGATTGTTCTGCACGCATACAGTGCAGTGCCATATTTGTATACTGATGCTTTAAGTTGGTAAACTGGGTCCTGCAGGGTTCTTGATTTCTGGGGGTCATATCTTTAAAAGTATTGCCTCTACCTTTATTAAACTTTTCATGGGAATTTTCAACGAAGTGGTGTTATATTTCTTGGGACACGCTGTATATTACTCTGGACCAGATTGACATTAGACCAATTGGATATATACGCAAATGGATCTTAGACCAATGGGTATTAGACCCAGTGCCGCCGAGAGGGGGGTCAAGGGTTAATTGATCCCGGGCCCGGGGTCTAGGCCTGTAAAAAAGAATAAAATTTAAGTCCTTGCGTTGTACCAAAAGTCAGAGAGGGAGAAAAAGTGAGAGAGGGGATGAAGAGAGAGAGAGAGGGAGAGAGAAAGAGAGGCATTGGCGGACACCGGGCCCGTTTCACTCCTGCGCATGATACCACTTAGTTGATAAACTACTCTGTAACCAACGAAATTTCTTTTTTTTTCGCGCTATGCGTGGTTATGAATTTTAGTGCAGGGCCTATCTTGCTTCAAGTGGAATGACACAACACCACCAATCAAGCTTTTGTTTTATAACACCGGTTGTTATGAATTTATAAATGGACCTACAAGACCAATTTCAATTTGGTTCTATAAAATGATACGTGAAACATGTTGATTGTTTGGAAAGTGTACATCGCAAGGGTTCCACGCTTCGTGCCTGCACCCACCCCGGGCCGCTTCATAATATGACTCTCCATGAATACTTTTAATATTTTTATACTTTTTAAAAACCGTTTATCATACCTCTATCATTAAAAAGTGAACACTACAAAGGCTACTTTTGTTTCTATCAAAATTTTTTCCAGTGTGAGAAAATGTGTTTTTTGACAGTGACATTGCAAGGCTTCCTCGCTTTCGCGCGGGAGGGAGACACCCCCCTCCCGCACCCACCCCGCCTGGGGCCGTCTCCATAAACAAAAAGAATACTTCAAACAAAAAACCCATTAATTGCATTGATCAACTACATTATATAGCTCCCACACTGGCCACACCCCGCCGCGTCATGGCCACTTCGCAGCACATTGCAAACGTCAAAACACAATCCCCCATGGGTTCTGGAAAACGAGTTGGTAAAAGATGGCTCGTAACTCAATTTCCCCCCGGGCCCCGCCATTTCTCTCGCGGCCCTGATTCGACCAAATGGTATTAGACCAATAGGTATTAGACCAGATGGATATTAGACCAGATGGATATTTGACCAATGGATATTAGACCAATTGGGTATTAGACCAAGTGGATATAACAAAATGAATATTAGACCAGATGGGTTATTAGACCAATTGGCATTAGACCAAAATCAGTTAACGGTTTATAGACGATATGGGATAGTTGATATTTACTCAGATGACCGGTAGAGTACTAACACTGGCTTCTTAGACTAAATCTGGTCATGTGCGTGCAACAAATCGTAACTATATTTTTTACGAATTGAGTTATTTATATAATATGAAAAAGTACATCAATGGCCGCTTAAAGGGTGCTGGCCCGCTTTAAAGAACTAATCTACGTTTTTCATCTTGATAGATGGCCTTCACTCCAAAACCCCATCTGTAAAGTTTTCGCGCCGAGATTCAATCCGTTTTGATGCGAGCGCTCAAAACGTGATTTTTGTTCAGCCCCATAGAGTCCTGTGCAAACTTAATATTGGTCGAACCAAAATGGTGCACATTTTCGCTCATACTCCAATAACCAAACACCCTTTGGCCCCTAAGATTTCACAGGTAAATGATAGAAATAGTATCTTTCTTCTGATACCAAAATATTGACCACTTCCGGTAAAATCGGGGCTTTCTGGGGACGAGGCTATAAGTGAGGACGCTCAATTTGATATACATTTCGGTGCACAGTCTCAATTTATTGCGAGTTTTTAAAGCTAATACACTGTTACAAGTTTCGCGTAAATGAAGACAACCGATTTTCCCGTAAATTTACGAAAATCTGCTTTTTAGAAAACAATAAAAATAAAAACAAAAAACATAAAAAATAGCTAAAATGTTAATTTCGTTTACGGAAATATTTCAAAAATTCTGCAGCAAGTTTCCCGGACTTTTTTTTGGTTCCGTAATTTGTTAATGTACGGAAAAATTCTGTTAAAATACATATTTTTTTTCCATAATTTTAGAGACAATTTCTGTAAAAAATTACTGTCAAAGAAGTTCCGTTAATTGACAGAAATGTCTGTAAATTTTACCCTACAAATGACTGGAAATACTGCTGCCAGAAATTTCCGTAAATTTTAACGGACATTTTTTAACATTGTAGGCCTATTTAGGTGTATATTACGACTTTGTTGCCTCACAATTGCATTTCTGTTGAGTGCAATAAATCTAACTGGTAATACGACTTTGTTGTACGACACGTGAAAACTAGTCTGTAGATACGATATTTTATTTTTTATGTAAGGAGATTGGTCTTTTAAAAAGGTGTATAATTAAAAAAATCTCACCAAAAATATTTTGTGAAAGAACACTTTTCATTTTTTACCAAATTTTATGCTAATTTATGCTAATTTCGGCACAAAAAACCTTAAAACTGGTCCAAAATTGGGTAGTTACGACCTTTTCCCACACAATATTAGGTTCAGTACTTACCAAATGGCAAGTCACCATCTGTAGGAAGAGCATTTTCAACTCAAACTTCCTGAGCCATCTCTTACTAAAGTGTATGCCTGAAATGTTAAAAATAAAAATGAAATGTGAAGCGATTTATACGATGCTGAGGCGCGCCTTAGCATGTCCAGAAGAACACGTGCCTTGTTTGGGATAAATGATATTATGCATATTTACTAAAGCCCCAGGACTTATAAGCAATAACTGCCTGTAAAAGATTAATTTCATCTTAAACCTTGTTTTTTTAGCCTCCAGGTCAGATTATAACTGCACCGGAAGGCATCCTGAACTTAGATGGTATAAGTGGATTTCAACTGGGTCACGTGTATACGGCAATACTGAACCAGTCATTTACTTGGTATGGGCACTGATTAACAATTACTACTGGAAGATACCCCTAATAAAATTGAAATCAAAGCAGCCACCTGCTAACGATCTTTACCCAGCAAAGCATTTTAACAATTCTGAACAATTGTACGAAACGCCAATGGCACATATTTGTTTAATGCACCAACACATTGACTCAAATGAATACGTTTAGCTGGTGAGGTTTGAGAAATATCATTTGCTATTAATTATGTAATTTTATATTTAACAAGACTTTGTACGGGTAACATGTATATCTAATTTGGAAAATCGCTAATATTGTGCCCCGCTTATGCACCCTGCATATCTTTGTCATTTATGCTTTATCTATCTAATGTATCGTAAACATTTAAAGCACAGAAATTAATGAGGGTTTACCAGAGTAAATAAATAGAGCAGATGTCAAGGCAAATGACAAAAAAGTTTGACCATGAGTCATTTGTTCATTTGAATGCAAACAGTGGATTCCAGGGCCCCTTTCACAAGATTACGATCGATTAAAATCAGGCGTAACTCGATTCAAGATAAGTTTGAATTACAATCAAGTTCAAACTACGCTTGATCGAGTGTAACGCTGCGATAAATCCAAACTTACAAGTGATCGTAAGTCTTTGTGTGAAAACGGCGGCCCTGGGTGAAACTATATTGCCCCACCAATAGTTCGAATGAGGTCATCATCGAACGTCTTTTGCATGATGTTACATGTCTTAGGACATGGGGGGAACTAGCGGTGAGATATAAATAGTACTTACCGGAAGACTCTGGTACAGTAGCTAAAAGGATTTAGAAAGAAGTCAAAAATCTTCTGCAATGTTAATTACCCACATGTTTGAGCTTATTTCTTAAAATCACTTTGTTGTAATATAAACAGACGTTGGCACAGGTTCATTTGTTTTGTGTTAAAAGGTATTCATGACCTTGGCCGGCCACTGGATGCCCGTAAACACCATCTTATGAATGTGTGGGTTTAGCAATCTATGATCCTATGGGTTGGGTCATCAAATTGAATTTCAGACAAAAATATGTCCAAGTATGTAGGGGTATTTTCAGATAATTTGTAAAAAAATACTAAAAAATGCCTTACACAGAAAATGATTGGGCATCCACATGCTCAGAATGAGCCTAATATATCTACAACCTTTTGTTTTGCCACGACATTGCTTTTCAAATTGGTTTCAAATCGTTCGTTGCATGTTTGCAACAGGAAATATACTATACTTTAACTCTGCTATAACAAAGGTTATGTACAATAGGATAATGCAAGAGATTGTAAAAACTACTTAAAAGGATTTTCATAGACCGACCAAAGTCTTTGACTGTTAGCAGGAATGGACTGTTCCACATCCTCCGAAGATTGGCTGTCACCAAGGCTTATAGCAATATCAGATCTTTCACACTGACTTGGAATCAACCGGTAAGTTTGCCGGCAGCCTATCAGAGCCGTTTGACATTCCGGTGGTGTTAAGCAAGGAGGGTTCTGCCCCCCCAACCGCTCTTGGGATATGTTTTTCAGTACCTCTGAAGCTAGCATTCGGTACCGCCACCGAAGGCATCTACATGCACAACAGGTCTGATGGTGGCTCTTCAATCCTGGCACGCCTTAGAGCTAAGACAGTTTCGTCAGATTAGTGATTCGGGACATGTTGTTTGCTGATTAATGCTGACCATTACTTCACATTACAAGCAGGAACTCGGCTGCTCATAGATCGCTTCTGACAGGCTGTAAGGACTTCGGACTTGTCATCAGTTTTGAAGAAGACTAATGTCCTGCCCAAGATGTCATCACAAATCCGACCAATTACACACTTGGGTTTTCAGACTTCACCTACCTAGGTCCACCATCAGTGAAGTCTGTCTCTCGATGCAGAAATCGGCAAAGATGGTAAAGTTGCAGCTACTCTTGCCCGGCTTAAAACGCGTGTGTGGGAAAATTCGAAGCTGTCCATTAAGACAAAGACACCAGTTTACAAAGCCTGCATCATCAGCACATAACTGTATGGTAGTGGGACATGGACTACATACTCTACATGGACTACAGAGCTACTGACTCGAATTGGACCCCCACCACCATGTATACATTCTAAGACAAACGCAGGACGCAGACTCCGGTGGCTGGGCCATGTCCGTCGAAGGAGGGTGGCCGTCTACCGAAAGATATCATGTATGCTGAGCCCTTACATCTGGCAAGAGGAAGTGGGCAGACCCATGCTCCGCTACAAGGATATTTGTAAGCGTGTGATATGTTACCATGAACATCGGGGACATTGGGTCTGGGAGATTGCTGACAATCGTCACCTTTGGCGGAGAACAGTGAAGCAACACTTGAGCTTGGAGAAACGAGAACCAATAGATCATCAGCCAGTTTGAGAAGAGCAGCGAGCTAAAAGAAAGCGGCACAGATCCTTGGATAGTCAAGCTGTGTGACACCCATATATGTAGCACCTGTGGCAGAGACGGCCACTCTAGATGGCCTCTTCAGCCACCGACGTCGCTGTTCAACCTAAACTGTGACTCAATGTGGGCGCTTTACCCATAGTCGCTTGAGACTGACGGAGGCCATGATGTACATAGGTAGAGTGCTGATCTCAAAGACCCAGTTTTTTAAAAGTTTCCCCAAAAAAGCTAGCCCCTGTTTTTCACTTAATGATACCCCAAAAAGTCAAAACAGATTACATAACATTATTTCATTTACTATTCAACAGCATGAAGAATTTGAGCACATTTCCAAGAGGAATATATAAATTCTAAAGGTTTACCCCAAAATGACCTTGAACTTTAGATCTATAAATCGTATTCAATATGACGTCAGCCACCAGAATTGTTGGTGGACCAAGATGCCTACATTTCAGGACTACAGTACATTAAGCTCTCAATCGATCCATGTTAGCGATTTGCCACAGGGATAATGACAGGTGAATGTATTGTAGTCCTGGAATGACGTCATCTTGCTCCACTGGTGGTGGCTATGAATCGTCTATTGTGTTTAAAAGTAGTTGACCAAATATAGCAAAACTATAATCTTGGAAAGTCAATGCACGGGTCCCTATGTGTCATTCAAGCATTCCATCGTGCTTCAGTAATCAACAATATTTCTTCACGATTTGAATAGCTAGATTTAATTAGCCATTGCTGAATGTTTGTGGGCAAAGAAAGATTTTCACTAAATAATTACACAATGTGGGTTGCCAATATTCTTTCCGAACGATAATTTATGTTTTCAACAGTGCCAATGACACACTCATTCCTGGCTCGTTCTATGAACTTCTTTGAATGCTTTCTTATAAAATCGTTTAATATTAGGAAAATGTGTTTTCAACTTTTGGCTGTTACCTTTTGAATTCAGAAATTTGAATTACAAATGTCTGGCACGGATGATCCCACTGTTTCAAGTTACAGGGAGGAACCTTCACTGGCCAATAATTGGGGGATCTGAATGTATGTACAGTTGAATATCGACAAAGTGATGAAATGAGTAATCCATAGGTTGGGTGATGGGTGGTGATTGCTACTGACCAGGCGCCTGGTAAAGTTCTCAGCTATGATATAACTGGAACTCATGCCCTATACCTATTGTTTAGTGAGATTGACATGTAACCAATGGTATTGGTGGACAGCAATATGGTGGACGGGAGGGACGGAAAGACAGGCAATTCAGTAAGTTAAGTTACAGATTTTATTAACAATCAGAATTTGTAACACGCAAATTTTGATTACCTCCCAAAGGTTGTGATCAAGTTTGTCAGTATTACATGAAATAATGGCAGGTTTTGAATTTCTATGAAGGAGGTTGTGTGTCAATGTTATAAAAATATTTTATTTCACTGTTATCTGTGAAGCTTCTAGGTTCTTTTTGTATTATGCCAAGTCTACCAGACAAACAAGAATATTACGAATAATATTTTTCATTGTTCCTTCTACATTTGCAATAAGACCGACAGTATGTGTAAACCACCTAATTGAATGTTTCTAAGGTAAACCTCACAACTGTTTTCAGGTAAGTCCACCTGCAAATAGAAATTGTACATTTAAATCATTAAATGCAAACAAAAGGCTTATTATGGCAGCATGACAGCCTACGATGTACAGTCATACATCATTTGGGCAACTAATATTAAATGTAAAACTGTACTCTATGGGCTTACGAAATCATGTGTTTTTACCTCTTCACCATCACAATTAAAGCTGACTCAGAGAAATTTTTTTGAAAATATATTATTTGTGTATAATGAAAAATAGTCAACTAGAACTAAAAGATAGTAACACTAAAATGCACAATTCCGAAATTTGAGATGAATCGGATTTTTCGGTTTGTATGCAGTAAACAGTTATGTGTAGTATACGTCCCATAGGATACTGTGTATAACAAAAATCCGGATCGGGAAATTTAAACAAAGTTGTGCATTTCTATATGAAGGATTCGATTTTTTAAGCTTAGCAATTTCACCACGTGATTAGTATATGGAACAAGCATTATGGACCATGTAAAAAACACGGTTTTTTTTGGAAATTGAGGGGCGCCTCATCAGGAAATTCTGAGTCGGCCTGTAATTTGAAATATAGGTGCCATGAGAAAAGCAAGAGTCTTCCATGCTTAGGGGTTCTGGTGGGAAGCCGATTTGTTCACAAAAAATTGTCAGTGTTTAATTTTGTTTTCAGTTTTAGCCACTTAGAGAGGATTCTACTACACTAGTTTCCATTGCAAACTACCAAAATCATCATTGACCAAAAGCCGAGGCATGGATTTCAAAGAAAACTCACTGCTAGTGCAAGAATTTTGAATGCTCATTTTTCAGAGCATTGAAGAGATTATTTGTCTGTCTTCAGCATCTTTCTGACCTATAAGACTTGATGGATTTGAAGATGGACTATCCTATCATGGTCCGAATTGTTGTTTATATTATGTTTTTCCTCAACATATAGGCAAAAACATCTTATCACATGTGGATTTACATCGTCCAGCAGTTTAGAATAGATGAAAATACATGTACTAATTAGTAGTCCACAAAACATGTGTGTTAATAAATGGTAATAATTAAACCCACCACATTGGGGGATGTGTGTTCTGGGGCCTTAATTTCACTATGACTTGAAAAAAAATGTGAACTCTCTGGGTCCGGGGTTTAACAATGGCGAGGAGAGAGGGTGTGGGCGATGTTGTCGATATGGTCACCCACTTAACAAATACTCAAGATTTTGTGTACTTGAAACAACGCTGCTTTGGGTCAACCTTAACATGTAGTCAAATACCCTTAGACTCCAAAGATCAGTGTTGGTAGGGAAACTCTTGATAATCTGGGTGAAGCTATAACGGCAATTTTTTGTTTACCTTGTAGATCCCTCTAAACCACGATTGTTCAATCAAGTACATACAACACAACTACAGTGGCGACTACAGTGGGAGGAACCTGAGAAAAAATGGACGTTGCGTTTTCCCACTGAACTAATCTAGTTCATCAGAAAAGGCGATGACAAAAAGACAGTAAGCCATAATTTAAGTTTATGGCAAGCAACTTACGAATTTTCCTCAACACTTGCTTTACATCTCCATGTGAAAACAATTTGGATGTGAGTGCCATACATCGCCATTTTGCATGCCTTTATTTTAAAAAAATCACAGTTTTTTTTAATTTTCCATTTAAACACGCACACACACACTCGCTCGCGCGCGCGCACACCCCCACACACCCCGCCCACACACACACATAGAAAACGGAATCCTGCATAGCTTTTTGGCACACTTTGTTACCTTAACGCAAACCCACAAAAGCTACCTGTAGATCTTGTAACTGGGGCCAACAACTACCAAACCCAAAAATAGCGTCCGAACAATTTTTTTGGCTGTTTCTACATCCTAAAGACCTAATGAGTGAGAAACTGAGGGGTGCCAAAATTGCACCCTTGGCATTTTGAAATAGCCAAGATCCGCCACCACATAAAATAGTAAATAATAAGCTTCTAGCAGCTATAAAGGTGATTCTAGTGTCTTTGTATGGATTTTGGTTGTCATGAATTCAAATTTGTACTATTTGTAAATACCAAGTATTCACTATACTGAAATCCAAGATGGCCGCCACCACATATATTTAGCCAATATCTAAGCTTTTAAAGGCGCATAAAGCATGATTCTTGTGTCTTTGATGGGTTTTTGGTGTCAATGAATTCAAAGTTGTACTTCTTTTTAAATCCAAAGGATTCCCTATAATGAAAATCCAAGCTGGCCACAAAGATGGCCGCCACCACATATTTTAATTAGCAATAGCTAGCTTTTAAGGGAGCTTATAAGAATGTTCTTGTGGTTGTATGGGTTTTTGGGTGAGCAATGAATTCAAATTGTACTTCTTTTTAACATTAAAATCTCCCTATACCGGAAACCTCCAAGTGGCCGCCATCACACACAAATTAGCAATGTCTCAGCTCTTGAAGCAACTACGATTGGAATCGTGGTGTCTTTCTATAGGTTTATGGTATCATAATTCAAATTTCTACTCTTTGAAAAGCATTACAGTTCTTAACACTAAAAGTGAGGAGAGTTTATATGGACAACAGGTAAATACAATGCACGAGTTAATCATTAATAAGTTTGTCTCAATTTGGCAAAGCATTTCAAAATATTCAATATGATGCAAACTGACAAAAAATGGTAGTTTTAAGTTAGCAGACCATTTAACTGTGAATATAGTGCACAAACGTACATTATCGTTTTACTGTATGTAAGGTAACCAAAGCATTCCAAGTATGGTGATGATGTTACATGGTGTCATCATACGGTAGTTCTATGAAAATTACCCAAAAGTAGTTGTCATGATAGGGTAGTCTAAAGTTGGAAAATATCCAATTACAAAGAGGTCGTTCAGTTTCATAATATTGTATTCTATATTTGCAAAGCGTCCAACTTGAAATGATGGAAAAGTTGTAATGAACGTGTAGTCTATAACGTTGGCAAAACGTTCAAATAAAAGATGTTCCACAGTTGCATACGAAGGTAGTCAATAGTTGGCAAACATTCAAATATAAAAAAGTGATACTCAATTGTCTTAATACGGGTGGCTCTTTATTGGACAAAAACATTCCAATATAACTGATGGAGATATTCATGAAAAGGGTAATCTAAAGTAGGCAAAACACAAGTTTAGATGGTTAATTAGTCTTAGTGGGGGGCTGGCAACTTGTTCATCAAGACTGAAGATAATCGCATAACATATCCACTGCATAATTAAATACTCTTTGGAAAACACTTCAAAAAAAAAAATGAAGCCACGCTGACATAAGAGGTTGTGCAAATTTGTATTATAAAAGCAAAAATCAGAAATTAGATACAAATATTTTGGGAAAATTAGTCCTCAGTTCTTCTCATCAGTTTCTTCTGATTCACTTTGGTCAGATGAATCATCTTAATTAAAGTCCACTTATTTTGACCATTGCATTCAAAGAAAAATTCCATTTGCCTGAATTGCCTGGTGGATCAGATTCACAGACACAGCGATTCATTCAAGTATTGGTCGGTGTGGGTCTTTTTGCGATAGACAGTCGGGTTCAAGAAATAAAAAAAAGGGTGTAAGTTTCATCTTAACCAAAACAATCGAGGAAAGTGATCTGTCCGTTGGTATCCTCTTCTCGGGGTGATTTGATGAATACTTGCGAAGACTGATGAGGTGGTGTTCAAAGAAAGACGATAAATGGTCTCGATCTATAACGCAGAAGGTGTCGTCCACATAACGTTTTCATATGCGCGGTGGATTAAGTGCAGTCAGAAGGGCTTTCTGCTCAAAAGGATTCCATAAACAGGTTAGCCAATGGTAGGGAAACGAAAGAACCCATGTTAGCCCATCAGTTGGGGAGTATATAGGTCGCCTTCAAATAGGAAGTAAGTTGTTGTTCAAACAAAACTCCAACTTCCGTTTCACGTCAGCAATGCGGAAGGGAAGTCTGTCAGTCAGTGTCACGTCATCTTTGTTACGGGCAATGGTAATGTCAATGGCATCCTTCAGAGGAAAAGATGGAAGCGATTCTGCATCAACGGATACTAGCCTATCTCGAGTCTGTTCCATGTGGTCTGGTCTTTCGGTCAGAGGTTGGGGTATGTAGGTCACATTGGTGTGCTGTAGGTCGGAGAGCCAAAAACCGAAAACAGATGAAGAATCTACGGGTTGTATTTTAAGAATACTAACACTCTACGACAACAAATGTACGCACATAAAGACCCTGCTCCCCACGTTTAAAATCCAAACATGGGAGTTATCTATCTAATTCCACTTGGTGGTCATGTGACAAAGTACATTGGTGAAACCGGCAGCCAGATCATTGAAAAAAGCAACCGCACGAACACAACAAAGGAATCAGGACAGCACACACAAAAATCGGCTATCGCGGAACATGTGTTAAAACAACCAACATAACATTGACTGGAACAAGATAAAAACTTCTGGACAGGAACACCAATTGGACTGAAGGAAACTCTTCAAGGTCGACCCCTACATCAAGTCTACCCTAACAACTTCAATAGGGGAAAAAGGAGCAAAAATTCCTCCTGAATGGGGTTAACTACTCAAAGGATGCCTCTCAACCATGAACCGGAAAGAAACTTAATTACGGGGGTAGCATTTACTCATCTCTTAATGTTTCTCTCTTCCTTTGTTTATAGTGTATATAGGTGAAACATCATGACCTGTTTAGTTTCTCTGATGTGGCTTCGCTTAGAGTGTCGAAAGATTTGGAGGATACCTCTAGGGAAAATATTATTTTTTACTCAAATGAAGATCCTAGCTGTCACCATAAGTCGATGTACTACTGCTGCGATGTTCTTGAAGAACTTCACACGGCCCAGGAGTAGTTCTTCTTCTCTTGGTAGAGGCAGCAGCTTAAATAATGTTGTAGGGACGTGGAGCCAGCACACTGTTGTTGGTTGGGTTGATTAAGTCTCTGTTCACGGTGGACGGAAGGTAGGGCACTCATTTGGAATGTGATCCGCAGTCCCCCCCCCATCGTTGCATATTGTTGTAGAAGCGACCGACTCCTGTGCGAATCCGGTTTACGGTGGACTCATTCCGTGCGTGGCAGATTGATGCCAGGTAGTAGTTCTGTCATATGTGCAATAGTGAGTTGTCTGGTCTTGAAGATCTAGTCCAGGCAGTATTCCGTGTCTGTAAAATGTTGAATGGGGAGCTTGGAGACTTAGCAGCCGTGCGACAGAAAGGTCGATGAGCGAACAGTCTCTGTTCTACCGAGCTGGGGTGTGATTCTTGGACAGGTTATGCAGCAGGTGGTGACAAATGATGTCGATAAGGCTTACTTGTTTTTTAACATTAAGACTGACTTGTTGTGGTGGAAGAGGGCAACTCAGGTTAAGCTGTTGGCTGTCTACTGACCTGCTTTCCAGCACGCGAACGCTCTTTGTTGCACCCTTACTAAACTCAAAGTAGTGATCAAAATATAATGTAGAACATTCTGCTTTGCTAAGCCTTTTTGGATGTACATGTGAAACCTCGACACAGTCTGACATGTGGATCATCCAAGAGAATAACACATCGCGTCTATTACGATTGCTTCTGCTGAGCTGACAGCTCTATTTTGTAGCTTTTCTTTATTTGTCGACTTGGTCTTTGTTTCTCATATCACCACTATCCTCAAACATGGTCGTTGGTATTGGTCATAACTCGTAACAGAACCCGACATTTCTTTAACATCCAAAGTGAGTGGATGTCATCAAAACACCTCAACTCTGGGACAAATTAGTTCTGTGTTTTTGAAGAAACGAATCCAATGCGAATTTGCTCTTGCTTTAAAGCACATGCTTAGCACACGTTTGGTTTATTTTGAACTATTAAAAGCCCTCTGGCAAACTTAATACATATTCATCATTTGCTTAACTCCTTTAGCAACTGCATTATCAGCATTCCCAAACTCAGGGGCGTCCTACCAAAACGATATCGAAACCAGTGGATGGTGATCAGGATTGAAGAGGATCAATTGCAAGTTTGGAGCTTCCTGAAGTCATAAATAATGATAACATTGAACACGTTGACCATTAAAATCTATTTAAAGACACTAAACCCATAATCTTATGCACTTCTGAAGCTGATATACAGCTAAGCAAATGCTTGTGGCAGCCAATTTGTTCGGGCCATTTGGCTGCCATCTTGGATTTCGGATTTTATGGAAGGCTGAAGTCTTTCAAAAGAAGTACCATTTTTGAATTCGGTGACACCAAAACCTGTACAAAGCACTAGAATCAATCATTGTATTAGCGTAGAAGCTGACTATGCCAATTATAATAGTGGTGCGGCCATCTTGGCGGCCATCTTGGATTTCGGTAGTATGGAAGACTTAGTTGTAAAAAGAAGTACACATTTGAATTAATTGACACACAAAAACCCATACGAAGACACAAGAATCATCCTTATGCGCTGTAAAAGCTGAGCCATTGCTAACTAATATGTGGTGGCCATCTTGGCGGCCATCTTGGATTCAGTATAGGAATACTTTGGTATTTAAAATAGTACAATTTAATTCCAGTGACACCCAAAAACACATACAAAGACACTAGAATCATCTTTACAGCTGCTTTAGAAGCTGAGTTATGCTAATTTTTATGTGGGGGCGGCGGGCCAGCTGGATATTTCAAAATGTCAAGGGGCAATTTTGCCACCCCTCAGTTTCTCAATCAAGTAGGTCTTCATGATGCAGAAACAGCCACAAAAATTGGTGCGGACGCTACTTTGGGTTCAGGTAAAAAATGGGGTTTTGGCCCCAGACTATTTCCATTTATACTTGCTATGAGAGCCTGGGATCGTATTCACAAAGCACACTTAGTGCAACTTTGCGAAGAGATTCCCTTAAAATTTGCAATGGGAAATTTTGAGGATTTCACCTTTAAATTTGTAAGTGGAATACTTACCACACGCCAGTATAAGGGCAACTTTTAAGGGACCTCATAGGTCCCTTAAAGGTGCCCTAAATGCACACATGTTTCTACATCTATTAAGTTAGTTGCTTCCACACAGGTTAAAAACTAGCATTGTGCTAGAATAAGGATAAAATTTTATGAACGAAGTATTTTTGCATAAAAATGTTTCAAGTAAGCAGCATGACGATAAATAAAAATGGTTCAAAATAGTGCACTGTAACCAGAGCAAAAAGGAGCAATAGTTGAGGATTTCAATTAGTGTTTTCCTTAAGTTAAGGGGAACTCCTTAAGTTAAGTGTAATTTTACACTGTAAGTGTAAGTGTGCTTTCGTGGAAGACGGCCCCATGGCACTTGCACATACGCCCCACCACGTACCGTGGGAAGAAAACCTTGCGGTTTTGATGGTAGAAGCAATACTGCATATTGCAACACCCCTATTTAAGACGTGCTAATATTGTGGAACATGGCTTGTTTATATCTGAGAATGAAATGGATTTGAGGCTCAAATTTTCAGGACGACAATGAGAAAATACGGCCTTTCAGCTGTATCAAAATCGATACTTCTTCCGGGTGGTAAATCGGGGTCGCAAAGACGATCGGAACACGCACCTAGGTCAGTAATTAATT